>CAUYPK010025736.1:0-30087 GCA_963574355.1 Loris lydekkerianus | reverse complement strand
TCAAAATCTTTGGTCATTTGCTCTTTGAATCCATTGAATTCTTGAGATAACTTTTGGAATTCTAATTTGATCTTATTTGCTATCCAGATCCTGAATTCAATTTCTGACATCTCAGCTATTTGTTTGTGCATGGGGTCTTGTGCTATTTCTGCCCCGTTGATCCTTGGGGTAGTTGATCTACTCTGATTATTCATATTGCCAGAGTCTTTCTGTTGATTTCGCCTCATGATTATTTTTCTCTGTTGCCTCTGGCCTTCCTCAGAGTTGGGGAGGTGTCTCTCCAAGATTAGACGCCAGCAGGATCACTCTATTGTTGCTAGATCTTTGTAGGGAGTGACCCTGTGTAGTTTCTCTGGGGCTGCTCTAGCTAGGGAGTTCTGGTTGTGGAAGCAGCTCCAGTGTGTGACACACCCGGATCCAGCAACAGGGCTGGGGGTGATGTGCACGGTTTTGGGAGTGCCTGGCTCCCAGTGGCTTTGGCTCAGAGAGCCCAAGGCTCCAGCTGTCTGTGGCCAGGAGAAGGGCTCTGTGTAGACGCAGGGAGGGTTCCAGAGGGCACGCAGCTACCAGAGTCCCTGTCCAGATGAACGGGCTAGTGTGGAGGCTGGGAGGACACAGGAGGGAGGATGCAGGGTTGTGTGGCTCCTGCATTTCCTAGTCAGGGAATGCGGAGGCCCGGTGGGTATGGGTCACCGGTTGGGCGTCGCTGCACAGCTCTTATGAAGGTCTCGGCGGAGTTTAGGTTGCTATGAGCTGTGACGTCACGGCACTCTACCCAGGGCAACAGCCCAAGGCTCCAGTGTGCCAAAACCATCTCACTCTGCCCCTCAGGATTAAGGCTGTAAGGCAGCTCACTCCCCACCTTTAGGCTGCTCAGTCACTAGGTTACTTTGTCCCTCCCGATCCTTGCTCTGGGACCCTGAGGGCGGAGCTTGCCGGGGCAGCCAATGGCTTCCTTGGCCCAGCTCTGTGGCTCAGTCTGGGGCCCCAGACAATAGCCAAAGTTCTTCACACTCCTGCTCAAGCTCTCCCCAAGGCAGTTCAACTGAGTGCCAAGTCCAAGAACACCAAAACAGTTCACAGGTAAGGCCCTTCCGGTTTGCAGTCTGACTGCTGCTTGTACTCACAGTTGCCGGCTTGATTAGGTTGATCGAACACACACAACGACTTGCTAGTTCTCCACTGTTTTTGTCCTCCTCTTGGGGTCCAGAAGTCACTTGCTGGCTCCCTGTATCCTCAAAGGGATGATTATAGGCAGATCTCACCGGCCAGAGATGCCTGGAGTCTTGTCTCCCCAGACTCGCCATGCCCAGTTGCAGGGAAGCTGTTACTCGGCCGCCATCTTTTGGCTAGTTTTTAAAGACAGGGTCTCGCTCTTGCTCAGGCTGATCTCAAACTCCTGACCTCCAGCAGTCCACCCATTTCGGCCTCCCAGAGTGCTAGGATTATAGGTGCCACCCCCGGGGAGCTGCTGAAGAGGGATGAGCAAGGGGAGGCCATCCAGGGGAAAGAGACAAGGAGGTGAGCTCCCCTGCATCTGCCCAAGGGGAGACCTGGCCTCTGGTTCCTGGAGAACATCCAGTCACTAGACTGTTTTTTGCAGAGAACAGTTTACAGCTGTGCGAGACTGTGGGCAGGCTGTGGCAAGGCTTCTTGACCCTGGCAGCATTGACATTGATGGGGGCTGTCCTGTGCAGGATTTTAGCAGCATCCCTTGCCTCTGCCCACTACACACCTCCTCCTGATTGTGACAACCAGAAATGTCTCCAGGCATTGACATGCGTTCTCTGAGGAGCGATGTCTTCTCCATTGAGAACCACTAGGTGAAGGGAAGCAAACGTGATGTCGAGGCAGCTAGAGACAAGCAACAGTAGAAAGCTGTTACCACGCCAGCAGCTGAAAGGACAGGAAAGGGGTTCTAAGAACTCAGGGAGAGCTGGTGTGGGGAGGAGGGGCTGCCGACAGGTTCTCTAGCCGTGGTGAACGGGCTACTGCAGGAATCTTGGCGACGTTTGGGGGAGGGTAAAGGAAAGCAATAGCCCCAAATTCTCTCCTTCCTACCCTCCAGTGTACCAGTGTCCCCTTCCCACTAGACCAGTGGTTCTCAACCTTCCTAACGCCACGACCCTTTAATACAGTTCCTCATGTTGCGGTGACCCCCAACCACAAAATTATTTTCATTGCTACTTCGTAACTGTAATTTTGCTACTGTTATGAATTATAATGTAAATATCTGATATGCAGGATGTATTTTCATTGTTACAAAGGGGTCACACGCGACCCACAGGTTGAGAACCGCTGCACTAGATGAATCCAACTAGAAGCCCTAGTGGCAAGGAAACCGGGGTAATGCAGTCCAGAGAGGTCAGCATCCTGGGTCCTCCAGCCGGGTAGAGAAGGGCAGAGAATAGATCTGGAGAACAAACAAAAATCATCAGTCTGTTGGTCCATCCATCCATCCATTCAGTATTTACAGGCAGCTTTGCAGAGTGGACACAAGCCTGGCTTCCTTTGTATCTTGACTATAAATCTGTGTGAGTTAGAATGAGTTGCTTCTCTGAACCTCAGTAACATTGAACGTAAAATGGTAACAATACCTGTCTGTATGAACTTATTCTTGCGATCTCAGAGTTTTCTCATTGGGGAAACACAAGTCACAAATAAGTTGCATAGTACAGGACTCTACACTCAAGTGCTAATGGGTAGCGTCTGCTGAGTGCCCAAGTGCTACTCTTATGGACGATCCAGGGAAAGGAAAGGCACATGTTTAGCCATGAATGCCCTCCCTCACCTTACGTGAACACCTTGAGCACTGTGCAGATATAGGCAGAGAAAGTGGTCACAGTGGGCTGGAGAAATTTAGACCACAGGATATAAGTTAGATCCTGAGGGAAGGTAGGAGGACTAAGAGGAGGAAGCAGGTATACCAGATAGGGGAGTGGTGAGTAAATCAAATCCTGGAGACCCAGGGGAGGGCCCAGGCAGCAGTCGGAGAGATTGTTGTGGGGAGGGGGTTAGGGGGGAGTTTTTTTGTTTGTTTGCTTGTTTGTTTTTTGAGACAGAGTTTCACTCTATCACCCTGGGTGGAGTGCTGTGGCATCATCACAGCTCACAGCAATCTCAAACTCTTGGGCTCAAGCGGTGCTCTTGCCTCAGCCTCCTGAGTAACTGGAACTATAGGCACCCACCACCCTGCCTTGCTAGTTTTTTTTGTTTTGTTTTGTTTTTTTCTGGGAGTTTTTTGTTTGTATGTTTGTTTAAGTAGAGACAGGATTCCACTCTTGCTCAGACTGGTCTTAAACTCCTGAGTTCAAGCAACACCCTCTGCCCATCCTCGGCCTCCCAGAGTACTAGGATTACAGGCATGAGCCACGGCACCCGGCCAAGAGGGGACTTTTGATTGAGCGTGTCTGTGTGCTCTGTCAAGACCTTCCTCAGTACCTTCCTGTGGGGTCCACAAGGGCCAAGCAAGTGCCCACATCTGTGAAAAGGAAGATGGCAGGGCAGTCGGATGGCCGCAGACTGGATACCTTGTCCCTCTTCTGTAGGTGTGGCCAGTAGGCTCTGCTCTGGACAGACCAGTGTTGCCCTGTTCAAATCCAGACCTAGAGACACCAGATTCAGATTTTCTGAATTTTCAAAAGATGCTAGACACTTGGAAGTTGATAAGAATTTTCCTGATGTTTAAATCAGAATATGTGAGCTGTGTCAAAGTCTCAGCTGTATGAAGAATAAACATTCGTTTAGAACTCCTGAGATATATGTGTTTGGATGGGTTCTGTCTCCATATATAGTTTCTTTTAAACCATAGGTTCTAAGCTTAAGAAACAAAAAGGAGGAAGAGGAAGAGGGGTCCATCTGGGCCAGCTGAAATCTGAGTTCCCTTCCCATAGCCAGGTGGGGAGGAGGACTTAGTACAGGAGAGGGGACAGACTTAGGGCACTGAGTGGGCAGGCAGCAGTCTTGCACTGCACACATCTCCAGCACTTGGCACTGCGTGCTGAGTCTAGGGATGTCCTTGAGAGCTCTGACCAGCACATTTGGTTCTTCTTTGATGAAATTTTTAAAATACTCAGATAAAGAACAGAGACAGACTTCCTACCAGTTTCTTTGAAACTAGAGGGATCATCCCCCTCCATTCCTCAGGACACTGACCTTCCTCTGGGCCATTTGTCTCCAGTAGGACTCATCTGAGAGCTCTGTTTGGTGATCAAGGTTGAAATGATGGCATTTCTGGGAGGCCAACGTGGGTGGATTACCTGAGCTCACAGGTTCAAGACCAGCCTGAGCAAGAGTGAGTCCCTATCTCTAAAAATATCTGGGCATTGTGGCAGGCGCCTGTAGTCCCAGCTTCTCAGGAGGCTGAGGCAAGAGAATTGCTTGAGCCCAAGAATTTGAGGTTGCTGAGCTATGATGCTAGAGCACTCTACTGAGGGTGACAAAGTGAAACTCAGTCTCAAAAAAAGAAAAAGAATTGATGACATTTGATGCTATAGCCATGAAGTTCACTTCCTGATCATCCTGTCTGAGTCCTGCTTTGACGGCCCCAGTGGGCAAAGGACCCTGGGAACTAGGGATGGAAGGTGAGGCAAGGGGCAGCGAAGCTCAGGTAGCTTCAGGAAGTGCTGAACCAAGCTTGGGTTCCACACTTGTTTCTCTAATTAAAATACAGGCTTTTGCCCTACTGAACGGAAGTGAATGAGTCCATGGAGAAGACTAGAAGCTAATGAGATTGGCCAGATGGAGTGGGCTCATGCCTATAATCCTAGCACTTTGGAAGGCAGAGGTAGGAGGATTGCTTCAGCTCAGGACTTCCAGATCAGCTTGAGCAAGAGCAAGACCCCAACTCTATGAAAAAATTAGTTAGGTGTGATGGTACATAGCTGTAGACCCAGTTACTCTGGAGGCTGAGGCAGGAGGATCACTTGAGCCCAGGATTTTAAGGCTACGATGAACTGTGATGACACCATTGCACTCTCCCCTGGGGGACAGAAAGAAAAAGAATGAGGTTGTCTGGAAACAGCCTAGTGAAACCTGGAAATATTTTTGCTCAGAAAAAAGAAGTTGCAGAAATGCTGACTTTCAAACACAGCCTGGCCTCCTAAGGCCTGCCCCAGCCTGTCTGTCCCTCCAGCCTCCCCCACAATCCCCTGACAGGTGCTCTTCAGCAGACAGGTCCAGTCTGCCTTCTACCCAAACTTGGGCTCCTTCCATTCAGCAACGCTTGTCCTCTTAGAGCCCCTTGCCTGGCCACTTTCCCTGTGTGGAGCTCTCCCTCTTCCCCACACTTCTCTTTCCTCTTCTGTCCCCTTCATTACCACCACTAGTAGTGTAATTAGTCTGTGCCACATACCATTTTCAACTATTACCTGGCACTTCATGTGGGGCAGCTTGACTAAACTCTTCACTCTGAGAAAAGGGACAGGGGTTTTCCTTGTGTTTCTCCCAGTGCCCCCTGCAGAAGGCGATAGTGAGTAACTGTGATAGATGGATAGATGTGTGATGCAACTTTGAGTGAATGTATGAAGATTTCTCTGGATGGCAGGGCCACTCAAGACCTTGGCCAGCCCCATAAAGCTGAGGAATTTTCCACCAATATCTAAAACAGGATTCTCCAGAGCAAGGAGCAGGGAAAATTCAACCCATCACCATCTGCACCACATTTACTATGCTTACTCTCCTTCCCTCAAGAAGGCCTAGAAAGGTGAGTTGACCAATGGCCTTTTTCTAGAAAACTCTCCCCATGACACTTAGGAATCAGACGATGGGCTTTTAATCCATGGTCTGAAATACTGTAGTTTACAACTTGGTGCCTGGAAAAAGTCCAGATTGGCTTTTTCATTTTAATCAGTACAATTTAAAATGACCTCAAAACCTGTGACTTACCTGTCTACCTGCCTAGAAATTAATCACATCCTTGAATAGGGAGACCAGAGGCTGGGACTAGTGGAACACCATGACAGTCTGCTGAGGAGGGCCTCTTCACAGAGTTGGGAACACTCTGCAAGAGGATCAGCAAATCATGGAGTTGCTGGAGTTGAGGCATCTGCCTGGCAGGAGAGCCCTAGTGTGGCTGGGACAGTAGCAAGAGGAAGTCTACACTGCAGCAGCATGGATGCCTCTGGTTTGTTTCTGCCTTTACCATCCAAATGGGTTATCCATTCACAAGGATGGAAGGCACCAGATTACTCGATTCTAAATAGTGATTTGTCACATTTCTAACACGATTCCAACTGATGGAACGTTAATGCCCCTATGTAGGCCTACCACAGACACGAGTGTCTACTAGCAGACCTCATTCCTTTGAAGCACTCCAGGAGGGTGCTAGGGTATATTATATCTTGCCTTAGCTGTGTGGCTGGTGGGAGGAGGAGTCTCAGAGATGATTTATTCCCCACACTGGCCTCTTCACCCCCTCCTGCAGCTCTTGGCCTCTGGACCATTTTGTTGCACACCTGACTTCCTCACAGCTGCCTGGGTGTTAGTCTTACCTTCCCACCTAAACCACAGCTTCTTCATTCCTTCTCCTTTTTGTGGCTGATTACTATTCTGTTTATCAGTTGATGGACATTTTGCTTGTTTTCACTTTTTATCTGTTATAAACAAGGCTGCTGTGAACATCCGTGGGCATGTTTTTTGTGTGGACATAATGTTTTTATCTCTCTTAGGTATATTCCTAGGAGTGAAATTGTTGGGTCATAGGTTTAAGCTCTTTTCTGAAATGGCAGCACAATTTTACATTCCACCAGCAGTGTCTGAGGGTTCCAATGATTCGCACTTTCCTAACGGTTAATGATGCAAAGCATCTTTTCATGTGCTTTTTGAGTTTTAAGTGTTTTTTATGTAGACTAAATACAAGTTCTTCATCAGATACAGGATGAAGAAATACAAATATTTTCTTTCCTTCTGTGAGTTGTCCTTTTACTTTCTTAGTGTTTCTTTAAAGCACAAAACTTTCAATTTTTACTAAGTCCAACCTTTCTTTTGTGGATTGCACTTTTGATGTTATGGCTAAGAAATTATTGGCTAATCCCAAATCACACAGATTCACTCCTGTGCTTTCTTCTGTAACTTTTATGGTTTTTATCTCTTACATTTAGGTCTTCGGTACATTTTGAGTTAATCGTATCCAGTGTTAGGTAGAGGGTCTCACTTCATTGTTTGCAAGTATGTATGCATTTGTCATCCCAGGATTACTGGTTGAAAAGACTATTTTTCCCTCCATTAGTCTTGACTCTCTTGTCAAAGTCATTTGACCATAAGCATGAGGGCTTGACTCTGTAGTCTCAGTTGGTGCATATGTCTGTCCTTTCTATTCTGTTGACCTGTATATCTGTTCCTTTTTTTTTTTTTTTTTTGAGACAGAGCCTCAAGCTGTCACTCTGGATAGTGACCCTGCTGTCACTCACAGCAACCTCCAGCTCCTGGGCTCAAGCAATTCTCTTGTCTCAGCCTCCCAAGTAGCTGAGACTACAGGCTCCCACCATAACATCCAGCTATTTTTTGGTTGTAGTTGTCATTGTTGTTTGGCAGGCCCGGGTTAGATTCGAACCCACCAGCTCAGGTGTACATGGCTGGTGCCTTAGCTGCTTGAGCCACAGGCACCAAGCCTGTATGTCTGTTCTTACGCCAGCCCCACATTGTGTTGAAACTTGCTAGTTTCAAATTTGTTTTCTTTTTTAAGATTGTTCTGACCATTCTGTATAGACAGCAGATCCTTAGGCACACTTGTCGTTTGGTCTCTTGCTTTCTTGTTTCCTTAATGGACTGACCAACCTTTGAGAGCCTGGCCGGCCTGCATGTTTAAGTGAAAAATTCTTCTCCCTACTCTTCAGCTTCCCTGTCATAAGGCATCTGGCCAGTAGAGACCGAGCCAATTCTGGCTAAGTTTTGAGGCAGGGTAGTAAAAGAGCAAACTTGGTGGGTTGCATCTAGCACCTCAGACAGGAAATCTAAATAGTCCCTCCCTCTCTCCCCACCCAGCATCCCAGATTTCCACTTCCCTCTTCATTTTACAGGCTCAGGGTACTTATAATTCTATCTAGATCCACTTCTGACCAAACCACATAAGCTCTCCTCTTGTGCCTCTGTTGTCCCATCACTCTGCTGCCCCTTCCTAAGTATGATCAAGGGCAAAATGGTGCAGGGCGGACACTGCTTGTCCTGTCAGGTGGGGCTGGTATAACAGCCTGGCCTTTCTGGTGGCATCTCTGATCACCCCCAGGGGTTCTCTATGGACCTAACAGAAGTGTCACCTGAGCTGCAGGCACTAAAAGTCTGACCTCTTCACCTCTGTAGAGTGTTAGGACAGTTTCTCTACTGTCTCTCTGCAGGATATAAAGCCATCTGTACACTGACGTAGACTCAGCCCAGTACCACCACTGAACTGTGCAGTCTTGGACCTGGTAGCCAACATTTATGAACATAATTTTCTTCTGGGCTAAGTAGGGATACCTTTCTTATAGGGTGATGACAGTAGTTAAGGGTACAATAGGAGTAAAGTGTTCATATGTTCATATTATTAACAGTTCATTGAATGCTTTCTTTCTGCCACTCCCTATGTTAGTGTTCAAGTTAAATCACATAGGATAAAGGGAAAGATTCCAGTGCCATAAACCAAGTATGCTTTGAAGATCTATTCTGTGTTGAATCCTATGCTGGTCCTCATACATATTTTCATTTCTTTGAGGATTTGAAAAAGATCTCTTAATTGCACCCCTTCTCCATGCAGATTCTCAACCAGTGGAGAAGTTTACAGAAGAATCAGGCAGAGGTAAACATTAGAACTTATATTGTAGGCAAAGGCCCAGCCAACACCTGGCTCAGACTTACAGCCAAAACGCACCTTCACTCCCTGTCCACAGCCCCCTCCTCTTTTTCTGTTTTCCCAGTTTAAATCTGGGTTCCAGGCTGCAGAGCGACCAACATGACAAACTATGACACTAAAAGGCAGGTATCCTCGGGGTCTTACTGGGGCTCTGAAGATGGTGAGATCAGTCCTTTTGGCTGCTTGTAGGAATCTAGGCTCTGCTCCTCGTCAGTAGACCTGGCCCTGCTGGAAGGCTCACTAACCCTGCTAATCACACCATAAAAACCTGTGTCTCTGGAACATTGATGCTAATTCTCCAAATCTATGCTTTGTGTGCACCATGACACTTGTTGCTGATGCTGATTTCTTTATAGCCACTTAAGAGTTCTGTGACGGTATACAAGTGGGTTAGCCTGTCCGAGCCCTAGATTCAGAATCTGGGAAGCAGGAGTGGTGATACCTAACCCACAGAATACCGGAAGGGTTAGAGATAGAGCACTTGATCAGGCCTGGCACGTAATAGGCCCTCAGTGTGGCCATCCCAGGTGAACTGGCCGAGCCTGGGAATTAAGCCTTCTATTAAGCCAACACCCTAAGGAATTAAGTCTTCTATTCCCGACTCTCACCCTTCTTCCTATATACTGAGCAAGTCTCTTGGGGACCAAATGGTCAGGGACAGATCTGTGTGCTAAAGTTGGAGATGTGACTTTGGGAGAAATTCAAGCTTAATCTCATTGAAGACAGTTGTTGGGGCCAGGCACAGTAGCTCATGCCTATAATCCCAGAGCTCTGGGAGGAGGAGGCAAGTGGATTGCCTGAGCTCACAGGTTCCAGACCAACCTGAACCAGAGGGAAACCTCGTCTCTAAAAATAGCCAGGCGTTGTGGCGGGCACCTGTAGTCCTCGCTACTTAGGAGGCTGAGGCAAGAGAATCGCTTGAGCCCAAGAGTTGGAGGCACTCTAATGAGGGTGACAAAGTAAGACTCTGTCTCAAAATAAAACAAAGAAAGAAAGACAGGCATTGGAACAGGATGGATCAACAAAGGCTCACTGTCTGTGGTGGGATTTCAGTCCTATGTTTAAGACCTCTTCCAGGTTGGGGTGGGAGGGGCAGGGTTGCTGGCAGAAGTGTCAACACCCTGAGCCTCCCTACAAACCCATGTTTAGGACTGACTAAGACCAAATGGTGAAGTAAGCAGTGGTTTCCCCCAGATACCCCACTTTCTCCATCAGCAACCTGTCTCACTCAGCCAGCCAGGAGGACAAAGAAGATTCACTCCAAGATAGAGGGCAGCAAGGCAGGAGCCAAATGCAGCCTACCGCCTGCTTTTGTGTGGTCCATGAGCTATAGCTGGTTTTTACATTTATAAATGGTTGAAACAAATCACAAGCATACACGTGAAGTTCACATTTCAGTGTCCATAAAGTTTTATTGGAACACAGCCACAACCCAGATCAGCTATGGCTGCTTTCAGCAGAGTTGAGGAGTTGTAACAGACAACTTAACTTACAGCCTGAAAAGTCTAAAATATTTTCTGTCTGGTCCCTTAAGGAAAAGTACACTGATGCCCTGCTGTAAGATGTTAGAGATTTAACGTGGCTTGTGCCCAAAGATCCACTTTCTGAGGAAGGGGCAAAATAGCACAGGCCAGCAGAAGAGACACTGGGCGGGAGGCTTTCCTCACTGTCCAGTTACACTGGAGGAGCTGATGGGAGAGAGCTGTCTAGTCCTGCAGGTGGGGCTGCTTCTGTCCATATAGGGGTTCAAGCAAAGGACTCATTCTAGCTATGTGGACAGCAGGATTCAAAAGGAGATTAATAGCCTTCACCAACACCCAGAGCAATAGCAAGACCTATCTCTAAAAAATTAGAAAAATTAGCAGGCATGGTAACTTGTACCATAGTCCCAGCTACTTGGGAGGCTGAGACAGGAGGATCATTTGAGCCCAGGAGTTTGAGGTTGCTGTGAGCTATGATGATATCACTACACTCTAGCCAGAGTGACAGAGTGAGACTTTGTCTTTAAAAAAGAAATAGCCTTCAGTGAGCCCATCCACCAGGTTCTCTGCCAAGCTGCTAGCAGTGATTCTACCTGCAGCCCTCAGAGTCCTCAGCCCTGCATAGGACACTGACTACAAGCCTCTCTCCCTTCTCTACAGAATTCGCCTTCTGCCAGGTGGATGCCTCCATTGCTTTGGCTCTGGCCCTGGCCGTCCTGTGTGACCTGCTTCAGCAGTGGGACCAGCTGGCCTCTGGACTGCCCATCCTGCTGGGATGGCTGTTGGGAGAGGATGATGACCTTGTGATCTGTGTGGAGAGCCTGCAGCAGGTAATCCCAGACTGTTACGGCAGTGGGAGGAAGGCTCGGGGTGCCCTAAAATTTACCATTGAATGCAGTGCTTCAGGCTTAATTAGGCTTCATGTGCCTGCCGAACGTGAGCCTGTGGATGCCCAGACACAGAACAGAAACTGATTAGGAAAGTCACCTGCTGTCTGCTGCTTTGGGCACCAGGGATGCTTTCATGCTAACTTTTGGGGTTTTAGTAGTAAGCCCTCAGATCAGTTGGGGGAGAAAACTTTGAAATAAGCCCCTTGGGTGTTGAGAATATAATTATGGAGAATGCTTCTTAGTTGACATGAAACTTAGGCTGGGGCTCCCCAAAGTTAGGTTTGAGGGTAAAGCATTTCCAGAGAATAAGGGTGTTTCCAGGGAAATTGTTGCTTAAAGAAAACTATTAGCCCTGTCCAGGATTGGAGCGGTCACAGACAGCAAAACTGAGGACGAAGAGAAACAGCAAAAGCATCCTGAAAACTGAAATTCATAGCCACCAGTGTCTGACTCAGATTGATTGGCATCCCAACAGGCCAAGAGTTCAGAAAGCAGCCTGTTTATGGGAAATCTGGGGACATGATAAAAGTGTCTGTGATAAAATGACCTTGAAAATCCACATAATTATAGAAATTTGGTTTCATGCTCAGAGATTAATGTCTTGTATTTGGTAATTCTTTGGTCTGTTGCTAAGGTTGCCCTTCCCTCCCTCCCTCTCTGATTTCTATTGATAGATGCACCTTACGGCCCACTCCTTGTTTAGGCCCCCTTTTCAACATCAATTCCCCAGAATACCTTGGCTTTGAACCACAAACACATCTTTATCAAAAGTCATGTTAAGTCTGGGGGAAAAAATTCCTCTCTGGTAGAGAAGTACAATGAGTGAGAACAGAAGGTGACCTTCAAGGCTGCAAGTGGTGTGTGTGTATGGTGTTGACAGGCGAGAGTGGGCCCTCTGTCAGGTGGGGGAAGGGACACATCTCTTGCATCTGGCAGGGCTCTGCTTGGTCTGGTCTGGGGCCTGTCAACATTCCCTGTAAAGCTGAATTTTGGCTTTTTCATTTGATTTAGGTAGAAGGAGAATACCTGTTTGAAAAAGAAGAAGTCAACTTCTGGGCAGAGACCCTAATGTTTGTGAATTACCTCCACAAACACCTCTTCCAGGTCCTCTCCAAGTCTGGCTGGCGTCCTCCTAGCCCTGAGAGCCTCTCTCACCTTCAAAGAACAGTGTCAGAGCAGTGCCACCTCCTTTCTCAGCTCTTCAGAGAGCTTCCACGGGCTGCTGAGTTTTTGAAGACAGTGGAGTTCACAAGACTGCGCATTCAGAAGGAAAGGACTTTGGCTTGCTTGAGGCTGCTGGCCTTTCTAGAAGGAAAGGAAGGGGAAGACACCCTCCTTAGTACTTTGGACTCTCCTGCAGAAGAAAGACCATTAACTCTTCCAAGAACAGAAACAGCATGTTGAAGAAGGAAAATTTGGGGGGTGGGGGTTTGAGGGTATGTGTGGATTATTCATCCACTAAATCTATAGGAGACACTTTAAACAGAAATTCACACACAACGTTGTCCCTTTCATGCCTCCCCCACCTGTGTGAGTCTGGTCTTCTGACATGTCTTACGGAGGAACTTTTTTCAGTTCACACATTCAAGTCAGCCTAGTTTATTACTGCTACTGTAGGAATTGAGGTGACCCCTGTTGGATATTTACCCTGTCCCCAGGTGTGGGCCACCTGCAGCCCTAAATTAGCCTTTTTTCCCCTGGGGCCTCTAACATCCCACCATAGCCACCCTGCGTTCTGTGTGAAGGGACTACACAGAATTAGGTTTTAGCACACATGATTACTCCCCCCCCCCCTTTTTGGCCATACATAGGGACTAGATTAGTGGACAGAAAGCCCATTTGGAAATATTTCTAAATTTTAATCCCATTCTACTATAGCAGAAATAATATTCTAAATGTTGGATCCTGGGAGAATAAAGTACTAACCATATACAAATAATTTAGTTTTTATTGTATGTGTAAGTCCTGCAGTAGCCTTCACATTCCATCCTAATTATTAAAAGAGCCATTGAGAGCACCCTTTATCCCTCCAAAAAGTGTTTGTGCTAGTGCCAGGAAACACAGCAAAAGCATAAGAGTACTCTTGGCTATTAGAAGGAATCTGGGAAAATGAAAGCCAGAGTAAATGATTTCTTCGATGCCTATACTGTTTACTATAATTTACTTGGTGGCAGTAACAAGAAAATTCTCATTTAAGATGCCAGTAAATACATTTATCCATTTCAGTGATTTAATCTAAAAAGGAGTTTTTTCCCTTTTCAAGCCAAGTCCAGCCCACTTCCTCAGACACCCAGCAGGTGGCGCTATTGCATACATTTTGCTGCTGGTCCTGTTTTTACCTTTTAATTTCAGAGTAAGGGCTACCCACAGATAGTTATCTTGAGATTCATAGCTTGGAATTTCCACCGATACAACACTCATCCACACTCATTTTTCATCCTAGTTACCTGAAAAAGCCATTTCAGTCATAGTATATAAACTTGTTCCAGCTCTTAGGGTCTGTATAAATTTTTTAATACTTCTTAGGTGAGCAGTCACTTAGAATTATTTTATTGATGTTTTAGGGTGTGGAGGGGGAGGTTAGAGGAGTTTGGTGTGGTCATTTCCTATTGCAGAAGAACTGATATTTGTCTTTGAAAAAAACCACCTAACACTAAAAATATTGTGATAAGGTGGGATCAGTGGTGAACATCCCACTGTCCCAGCTACTCAGGAGGCTGAGGTGGGAGGATCACTTGATCTTGAGAGTTCCAGGCTGTACTGAGGCATAATTGTGCCTGTGAATAGCCACTGCACTCCAAGCTGGACACCACAGCAAGACTGTCTCTAAAATAGAAAAACAAAGGGCAGCCATACTGGAAGTATAGGGAAAAGACTGTAGGAAGAGGTAAGAAAGAAGTTAACTCAGTGTCCCCAGTTTTGTCCTAAAGAGAACAGGATTTCCTTGGGTAGCTTTGCAACCATTCAATCCCAAATGTGGTTTTTGTGATCCTGATTAATTACCTAGTTAGGCATCTGTGTAGCCCACACCTGATGGGAAGCTGCCAACCTAACACTTCTTTTTTGCTCTAAGACCTATCTGGAGAGAAGTCAGAGACTTGGTGGCATAATGTGGTGATAACCACACAACAATTAGAAACTGGCCCAACAAAGCCCAGCTCATTAGAAAAAGCCAGTGTTCCTTTTGTTGAAAGTAGTAAAAATATTTTACACTAGCAGGTACTCTGTACCAAAGTATGTCCCATAACAACACTTACATCCTGTCTCCAGAATCCTACCTAATCTGCAAAGTGGATGGTTTTGTATCTGAAATCGGCTGTTTCACACTTTCCTGATGCATTTCCAGGGGAAACAATACCCTACTCTCAAGGCCACCCTCAAACTCTTGGCTTTACGGTTATTTAAATGAAGAACAAACCAGAACATTGTCACAGTAGCCCAGCCCAGTATGAGGCCAGCACAGGGTGAGTGGGGTAACAGTGAAGCAGTCCCCTCTTTCTGAGCTCACCAGCTACCCTTGGCTCCAAGATTATGGTGCACTCATGATTCTGTGGCCCTCTTGTCCTCTGGCTACAGCCCAGGAGTCTGGCTTTCCCTATTATGCTTGGTCAATTTGTTTTAATACATAAAATGGTTTGCAGTACTTTTCTTTTACATCTTCACAGATGATCTCATTTGCACCTTGATAAAGGTGAGAGATGAGTAAAGGAAGAATTCTGTCTCCCTTTTACAAGTAAGGAAACCCAAGTACCAGAGAGATTATGTGATTTGCCTAAGACCACATGACTTGCAAGGGGCAGGGCCTTAACTCCAGGCCAACATTCCTAATCCTAAAGTCCTCTCAGTCCAACCCTGGACTCTGGCTCCCTGGGCAGTGAGGGAATACAGCAGTCTCAGAAAGCCAACTCCAAGGAGTCAGCTTCCCTGAGGGACAGGCCTACCTCATGCCGGTCCCAGTTACCCGACAGAGTGAGCACCAAACGCCAGTGAGTGCAAGGAGACACAGCAAGAAAGAACATCGATTGGGGAAGGGGGTGTCGGTCACTTAGTTTCTTTCCCTAGCGCGTCCTTGGCCTTACAGCTTGGACCCAGTTGCGGCCTAGGCTACCAGGTGGATAAAATCACGGGCCCGGCTGTACCTTTTTGGCAACCGAGCGAGAAGGGCAGAGCGAGAAGGGTCCGGGTCCAAGCTCCCCAGCCGCCAGAGTGGGGCCGTCAGCGGCTTTAGCCTCACTGAGCGCTAGGTGGGGGTGTCTGCCCTGAACCCGGACGGGGGCGGGGCTCCTGTTGGCAAAGCCTATTTCTTCCGGCAAGCTGTTGGGGTGTGGGGCTGGCGAGAGAGGGACGTGGCCCCCACTTAACGTCCACGGTGTCCCACCTGGGCTGCAGGTCTGCTTCAGACCGATCTTGCAGCCCTCACCAAACTAAGGCAGGGCCCAGAGCCCTCCGGCCCCCAAGGCTGGAGAGGTAAAATATTGGAGGGCACGACAGGCCAAGGCTGTGCTGGGCAGGGAGCTTGGGCCTGCAACTGCACCCCTGGGAGTGCTGGGTAAGGCCGGGCTGACGAACAGATGGAAAGGGTGGCGGATAGTTGCCTCCATGCTTCCATGGCTCTCTCTCCCGGCCCTCCCTCCCCTCCTCTGAGTTGGCTCCCCCGCCCGGGACGCCCCGCGCCACTCCGCGCCTTTGGCCCTGGCTCAAGGTCTTGTGATGTGATTAGCGAAGCCAGCGCCTTGTCCTCAGACACTCGCCCCAGCCCGGCAGGCCCCGGTGCTCAAGCCCTGTTTACTGAGCCTGGGCGGGGAGGGGGCGGAGAAACCGGCCCAGTCTCCTCCAGGCAAGACTAATACAGCAGCCGCCCGCGTGGCCGCTCCCGCCCCCACCCCCACCGTGTCTCCACGTGCAGTCGAACTAGAGCAGCCACCTAGGACTCAGGCCCCGAGCCCCCACTTCCCGGCCGGAGCACCCTTAGCAAACCAGCCGGGCCACACGGATGGTTGAAATATTCTCGCATTTTGCAATTCCCGCTCCCAGTACAAAACCTAAGCTGGGAGATAAAAGCCCAACAAGTCCGCCTAGGAGGATCGGGCGGGGAAAAACACGTCCAGAGCTGCAGAATCTCGGCCACGCTGAACGTGCTGGGGCTTTCCAACACTACAGCCCCAGAGGAACAGAGACACAACTTCCCGCCACCACTCAGCAGCACCCTTCTGAGCTGAGCTATCCACGCCGCACAGGGCGCCCAGACAGCCTGCCCCGCCCTAGGGCTCCCGCCCCCTCCCCCAGAGAAAAAATTGGCGGCGGCCAATGAGAGGCCAGGAAAGCGACTGACGTCCGCGAGCCGGCGGGCGGCGTTGCCTGGAGACCCCGGCGGGGTCAGCGTTCTGTCCCCTCCCCCGGCGCGCCCGCCCCGCGGCTGCCGCGCTCACGAGGCTCTATATAGGGCGCGCGCTCGTGGGCCGCCGAGTTCCAGCAGTCCGCGAGCTGCCGTCGGCTCCGCGCGGGGGGGGCGGGCCGGGCACCCCGGGGCGCGGAGCAGCGCTCTTTGCTTCTCTCTCCTCTCCCCCCACTCCGCACTTCACGGCACGCTCTAGCCAGTCTAAGCCGCTTCCCTCTCGCTCCTTTCTCAACCCCCAGCAAACTTTCGGTCCCTCCCTGCCCCTCGCCCCGTTATTCGTCGTGGCTCGAGCTCTGCCGTGCCGCCCCGAGGGCTCCTCGCGACTTCCCTGCCTGCGGCTCCGACCATTTCGGGATCCAGAAACATGTCGACCACACTTCTGTCCGCCTTCTACGATATCGACTTCTTGTGCAAGGTACGCCGGGGAGCAGGAAGGGACGAAGGCGGGCAAATAGAAACTATTCGAGTTATCAGACATTGCCTCTATACTTGGATTTGGGGGACCTCTCCATACCTTGAACTTGAAGGTCGGGAAAATTTTCGGAGTTTTCAGTAGTTTGTGCTAGCGCCTTGTAGGCGGGGAGAGGGACCAGGCAGGGAGGAAGAGCAGAAAGGGAACTGCTGTAGCTGCTTAGTTTTCCGCAACAGACCGCGGTCACGCTGCCGGGGGCTTCCGGGACGGTGTTTGCACCACCCACCCGGGCGGCCCATGGGCAGAAGATCACATGTCGAAACCCACCGCTGTCCGAGTGGGTGTCCACCACCATCCCTCAACTTTCAACGCGAACTTGGTGGGGTTTTGAGCGTGTATGGGCGGAGGGTGGAAGCAGATTCGAAATCCGCCAAAGGGGGGGTAAAAGAAGAACCAAGCTAGGAGTTCTCTCTGCAGCTCGCCCCAACACTTCCCTCCCCTTCCGTTTTTCATCCTTTTCCCCGCTCCCTTCCTTTTGGCAGACGGAGAAATCCCTGGCCAACCTCAATCTGAACAACATGCTGGACAAGAAGGCGGTGGGGACGCCGGTGGCCGCCGCCCCCAACTCGGGCTTTGCGCCGGGCTTCCTCAGACGGCACTCAGCCAGCAACCTGCACGCGCTCGCCCACCCAGCGCCCAGTCCTGGCAGCTGCTCGCCCAAGTTCCCAGGCGCACCTAATGGCAGCAGCTGTGGCAGTGTGGCTACTGGTGGCCCGGCCACCTATGGCACCCTCAAGGAGCCGTCGGGGGGCGGCGGCACAGCCCTACTCAACAAGGAGAACAAATTCCGGGACCGCTCGTTCAGCGAGAACGGCGAGCGCAGCCAACACCTTCTGCACCTGCAGCAGCAGCAGCAGCAGCAGAAAGGGGGCGGCGGCTCCCAGATCAACTCCACGCGCTACAAGACTGAGCTGTGCCGGCCCTTCGAGGAAAGCGGCACGTGCAAGTATGGAGAGAAATGCCAGTTCGCTCACGGCTTCCACGAGCTGCGCAGCCTGACGCGCCACCCGAAGTACAAGACGGAGTTGTGCCGCACCTTCCACACTATCGGCTTCTGCCCCTACGGACCGCGTTGCCACTTCATCCACAACGCGGATGAACGGCGGCCCGCGCCGTCGGGGGGCGCCTCTGGGGACCTGCGCACTTTCAGCACGCGCGACGCGCTGCACCTGGGCTTCACGCGGGAGCCACGGCCCAAGCTGCACCACAGCCTCAGCTTCTCTGGCTTCCCCTCGGGCCACAACCAGCCCCCGGGGGGCCTGGAGTCGCCACTGTTGCTTGACAGCCCCACGTCCCGCACGCCGCCACCGCCCTCTTGCTCCTCGGCCTCCTCCTGCTCCTCCTCGGCCTCCTCCTGCTCCTCGGCCTCCGCCGCCTCCACGCCCTCTGGAGCCCCGACGTGCTGCGCCTCCGCGGCGGCAGCAGCCGCTGCGGCCGCTCTGCTCTATGGCACAGGTGGCGCCGAGGACCTGCTGGCACCCGGCGCCCCGTGCGCGGCGTGTTCCTCGGCCTCGTGCGCTAATAATGCCTTCGCTTTCGGCCCGGAGCTGAGCAGCCTCATCACACCGCTGGCCATCCAGACCCACAACTTCGCCGCCGTGGCCGCCGCCGCTTACTACCGCACCCAGCAGCAGCAGCAGCAGGGCCTGGCGCCCCCAGCGCAGCCCCCGGCGCCGCCCAGCGCGCCCCTCCCCGCTGGTGCCGCCGCGCCGCCCTCGCCACCCTTCAGCTTCCAGCTGCCTCGCCGCCTGTCCGAGTCGCCTGTGTTCGACGCGCCTCCCAGCCCCCCGGACTCCCTGTCGGACCGCGACAGCTACCTGAGCGGCTCCCTGAGCTCGGGCAGCCTCAGCGGCTCCGAGTCCCCAAGCCTGGACCCTGGCCGCCGCCTGCCCATCTTCAGCCGCCTCTCCATCTCCGACGACTGAGGCAAGAGGGCGCCAGTGAGGAGGAAGGAAGGGAAGGCCGTTCCGGGGTGCTGGAGGACGCCCTTTGCCATCACGTCCCTGCTGGGGGGCACAGGGGTGGGGGTAACTTAGGCCCTTGGCAAACTGAAGACCCAAGCACTTGGACTCTGTGCTGGGAGGGGCCCCCACCCCTCCTTTTTCGGTTTCTTGTCTTTTTTTTTTTTTTATTATTTTTATTATTACGAAGTTTCATTCTTGTTGAGCAAAAAAGAAAGCCAACGAACTTTTTGTGTTGATGAACAAAATATTCACAACAGGGCAGTTGTGATGCGAATAGAACAAAATACCAAACACTTAAAACTTTTTTAGGTCTCAGATGAGTTTGGGACTTCAGGAAAAAATCAACCCAGCACCAGCAGCTACCAACCACCATTCCAACTCTTCACTTGAAAAGCATTAGTTACAGTCCAGATGTGGGAACTTTTATCTTGAAAGAAGTTCCTAATTGTTTGTCTGTGACCAGCTAAAACAAACGAGCCAACCACCTTGTTAAACCTATAAGCTTTTAGAATCCATTATTTCTGCCAAGAATATGCCTTGATAGTAGTTCTCAGCCCCATAGGGTTGGTTTTTGTTTGTTCTTTTATTTTTTAACAAAGTTATATATGTCTGGGGGGGACCCTTGCATTCCAAAGTTTCATACTGGTTACTGGTTTCATTGCCACCACTTTGTGGATGTTTAGTTTAAGACCCTTTGTCTGCTCTCTCTGGAATCCTTGAGCAGAGCTTAGTTTATAATTGTTGGGGAATAACTGCTGAATTTTTAGCTGTTTTGAGTTGATTCGCACCACTGCACCACAACTCAATATGAAAACTATTTAACTTATTTATTATCTTGTGAAAAGTATACATTGAAAATTGTTCATACTGTATTTATCAAGTATGATGAAAAGCAATAGATATATATTCTTTTATTATGTTAAATTATGATTGCCATTATTAATCGGCAAAATGTGGAGTGTATGTTCTTTTCACAGTAATATATGCCTTTTGTAACTTCACTTGGTTATTTTATTGTAAATGAGTAAAAAATTCTTAATTTAAGAGATTGTAATATTTATTTCATTAATTTCTTTCCTTGTTTACGTAAATTTTGAAAGATTGCATGGTTTCTTTACAGAAATCTATCTTGATGCTGTGGAAGTAGTTTGAGGAACATCTTACGAGTTTTCTTAGAATGTATAATGGTTGTAGCCCATCCAACTTTAAAGGAAAAAATGACCACATACTTTGCAATCAGGTTTAAATGTGGCATACTTTTCTAATTCCAATGTTATAAACTAGCAAAGAACATTTGCTTATTCCACCAGTTCTACTGTGACATACTCTTTAAGTATACAGACATGTAGCAATAATGGGGGGGTTAGTCTCACAGTGCCTTTGGAAGGGCCCAAACTTGCCTTAAATCTTCCTCAACCAAATAAGTATTTTGTTTATTAGTGCTTGAGAGAATTTGAATGTAGGATGGGTTCAACTGCACAAAAGGAAAAGATTTTTACCACTTTTTATATAGATATAAAGTGAAGAGGCCACCTCTTAGCGCTGAAATGGTATGTAGTAAGTACATGAATATGCCTTGTTTAATTACAGAAAATTCCCAGACTTGTACTATTTTTCCCATGTAGAAAGGCAGGAACGTTTCCCAAGCTTTCCTGGACAGCAGATGAATGACCAGTAGCTTTAGTTTGTTTGTACGTAGGTACAGTTGGAGCACTATGTATGTACTCTCTGGACTACTTTGACAGAGTAGGTTTTTGAATGTAACAAGATAAGTCAACTTGAGTTGTAATATATTTTGGGGAATCAGTTCACTACAAATTGTGACTGTAAACATTATACTGTAAATGTTTTGTAGTTTTCCCCCAATAAAATTTTTGGGAAAAAAAATTGTGCGTGTGCAAGATAGCTGGCTTTTTAAACAGACCTGTATGGCTTCTCTAGCTTCCAGTTGCCTCCTCAGGCCTCCCCCAATCTCAGGAGGGCGGGGAAGGGTTGGGAGAACTGGCTGTGTGTCCACTCGTGCCTGTATGTATTTTATAGCAAGCTCTTAGCTGAAAGAAAGCAATTATTTGGGCTGTCAAGGGCATTAGTTAGCTGTTCCTTTTGGTAATAAGATGCATCTTCCAGTTGGCTGACTGGCTGGTAGCAGGGTCTGGCGGGGAGGCCTGAAGGGGTGTGGCCGGCCTGTGAGTCACCAGGGGTGGATCACGTGGCTGCAGTGGCAGCTGAAGGTCCGATTTTTCGCTGGGACGCCCAGGAAACAACTGCTTGGGTGGGGAAGGAGTAGGAGGAGCTTTCTGCCAGCCGGTGGCCAGCGAGGCTTAAGTGCTGAGCTGGAGGTAGAGGCTTAGGCCGGGCTTCTGGGTGGATGAAATGGGGGTTCTGCCTGGATTTAGGAATACCTGGTGGTGTCCTCCAGAGAGGAGGAAAGGGGAACGAACGTGTTAAACTTTTATCTGAGTGGTGTTTGTTTATGCAGACAACTTCCTTGGGGAAGGAGCACGAACAAGTTATTTATGCAGAAGGCATTAATAGTCCGTGCTTTAGATGACTATAAGTGGCCTAAAAGCAAATTCTTCCCAGGTTTTCAGAAAATGGAAGCAAAAATGGCAATTGATTTGCCTGCTGGGTTCTCCAAAGAGTTGAACAAAATCTTACTATGCTAACATTTCTTCTAATTTGAAAACCGGCACTTTAAAAACAAAATCAGGTTCATTAACCAATTTATGTTTTTTTCTTCTCCAGCACACACACACACTAATTCCAAAGTAGGTAAGTGATTTAGCAATAGTTTGCTCTCATCTACAACAGCTGGGCTCTATCAATCCTTGCATCCCCACTCACTGGCCCTGCATTAGCCAGGGTCTCCAGTGACTCACAGCTGAGCCGGTGGGGGTGGGGGCAGGCTAGTGGAAACGCCAGGCCTCAGGCAGCTGTTTCACGTTAGCGATGATTGCGCTGGTGTTAACTGGAGCGTTTTGGTGCTTGGTGAGTGCTGCCAAAGGGGATGGGGAACAGTTTCAAAGTTCTCCTGGAGGTGGGCCCCTGACTATAGGACTCAGCCCTGGGGGGAAGGGAAGCCTGAGGCCAAGGAGGGCTTAGGCAGGGTGAAGACCCTGCAGGCCCCTACACCATAAAGAATGTGAAATGGGGAGGAAAAGTCTAAATCGTGGAGCTATTTAGGCTAAGCTACATTTCAAAGAGCTTGTTTCCACTTCATTCCAAAACTTATTTTTCTAAACAAGTACTTTTGATCAGCTGGAAGGTTAGACTTTATTTTATATGGGGTAAGCCACGTTCGTTTTTAAAAATTGGTTTGTTTGAAAGCCCAGCAGCTAGGTTTTATACTTTAGGCTCCCTGGAGCGTGGAAAGATGGAGGGGATCATTCAGAATTTCCCCTTGCCCTGATCAGTGGAGGGTTACCAGGTCATTGTCTTTGTGCAGTGGCTGGAAGCAACGGCAAACTAAACTCTACTATTGCTTGATTACCCTTAGGGAAATCTTGTAAATTAAGGGAATGGATGTAAAAAAATGCAAGTAAGAAGAAACCAGGATCCCCATCTCAGACTGGGGATCGGCACTAGAATTGACTGGCCTGAATCAGCGGAGCTGCACCCAAGATAAAGTTCTTTCCTAGTCAGTTGTGAAAGGGTGCCCAGAATGTGATGGTGTTTAGAATGTCTCAGTGGCATTTCCACTGGTTGTTTGAAGACTGAAGTATTTCTTTAACAGCCCAATTAGTGTGTGCCACCTTCTAAATTATTTCTGAGAAAGGACATGTGTATGTACATCTATTCCTCACACTGTCTGAATCTACAGCTGGGTGTGTAAAACTAAAAAAAAGAAACTGTTGAGAAGGCCAAAGCTCTGCAGCAGCCCGTGGGAATAGACGAAGGATTGTCAGCCCCACAGTGAGTGGCTCAGGCACCAGGACCAAGGGCCCTGAGACAGGAAAACTCAGAAACCTCCCCAGGTGGATACATGCTGGGAAGGGAGCCTGCTAGGGAGAACTGGGCCTTGGAAGGGAAT
Organism: Loris lydekkerianus; assembly: GCA_963574355.1. Lineage (NCBI taxonomy): Eukaryota > Metazoa > Chordata > Mammalia > Primates > Lorisidae > Loris > Loris lydekkerianus. Next base: position 7,025 of record CAUYPK010025736.1, on the reverse strand, counting down.
CATCCCCTGGCACCCCTTCTTGAGTTTTGCTTGCGGTGGCAAGTGAGGGCAGATGTGACTCTCACTGAAAGCGGAAGTTGGGTCTCTGCGCCTTCCTTAGCCTTGGAAGTTAGTGGGAGCAGGCACAGCCCTTAGAGGGTGACCAGCTGCTGAGCTGAGGCTGGTCAGACTTACCTTCTGTCTTGTTGCCTTATTTAATTGTGTTTACTTTTTCTTCTTCACACTCCAAGGAGATGTGCAAAGCTGTGGCCATTCAGGGCACTTGCAGTTCTGTGCTGCTGGCAAGGCCAAGGAGGAAAGGGGGAGGGCTGGGGCGGGGCAAGGCCTGGTGGCTGGACAGGCCTTACCCAGGCCAGCCCTGCAAAAGGGAAGGAGGGGGAGCAGGCTGCTGGGCAGCCACAGCACCTCCAGGCCTGGCCCTCCCTAGGCCTGTTCTCCAGACTAGTGAAGGTCTTTAGTAGACCTTGAAACTGTGTCTAACAGTGTGTCTCTGGGGGGAGACCTGTGGGGTGTCCTCTGTGGGAAGGGTGTTTGTGTGTGGATGTGTCCTTGCCTGTCTGCGTGGGGATACACATGTTTGTTGGTGTTGCCGTGTGTGCAGGAGTCCAGAACTCTGTGTGTATGTGTCCTGATGTTGTAGGGAATATCCGCATGTGGGTCTGTGTGCTTCTGTATATGGATGTCAACAGGTGTGTGAAGTATGTGACTCTATAGGACATGAGGGCCTGTGCTGCTGTGTTTAGCTGTGGGTGTAACTTGTGGGTGTGACTTGCATGTGTGCACGTGTGCATGTGTGTATGTGTATACGTGTGTGTATGAATCAGTGTGTGAGTGTTGCTGTGTGGGCAGGTAGGTAGGTCTTTGAGGTGTGGGATCCAAGGGTGTTCACTGTGCTGGGACAAGGTGTGGATGTTTCTGCTGGGATGTGAAGGCGAATGGGAGCATGGTGTGGTTTGGGCTGTTGTGCAGCTGCTGCCTGTGGGTAGGTGTGTGGGTCTTGGGGTGTAAGAAGCTGTAGGTGTTGCTGTGTGTTTGGGTCTGGATGTGTCTTCTGCGGTGTATGTGTGTGTGTGTCATTGTGGGTGTTGGTTACTGACACCTACAGAGGAAAAGCAGTCCTTTTCAGCATGCCTCTTTCAAGTTTAAAAACTGCTTTCAAAACCCGGAAATGATGGTCAGGTTGGCGTCTGCTTCCTGCAGGGCGGTGGAAAGGACAGGGTGGGAGGGTGACTGACAGCCCCCCGCCGGTGGGGACCCCGGGCCCACCTTCATTGCCAGGCCACATCTGCTGAGGACAGGCCTCATGTGCCACTTGCTATCTGCGGGGACATTTTTAGAAACAATTCATTCTCTGGGGGGAGTGGGAGGGGCCCCTTTTATTTTCATCTGGGCAGAAATAACTCCTGTCAGATAGGCATTCTTGTGCCCTCTGGGGTGAGAGGCAGATCTGAAATAGAAGGAAAGATATTAAGGACTCGAGACAGACAAGAAAACTCCTGAGCTCGCCGAAACCAAGTTTAAAATATTTCTCTAAAAATAAGCTTTGTTTTCCTTGTGGATTCCTTTGGCAATCAGGCCCTTGTGTCAGGGTGCTTAGCTGGCCTGGGAAGCCAGGCGAAATTTTTTAAAAAGCGAGTGTTTCCCAGCTGTGGCCTTGGAAAGTTCTCTGTTTTCCATTTATTAAACTCCTAGTTTCCGGCTAATTAAAATTATTTTCAAATAAAACCCCATGGCCCAGCAATATTTGATGAAACACAGAATTCCTGGTGACCCCTCCACAGGGCACTGCCTGGGCTGTGGCTCTGTTCCCCTCCACTGGGCTCAGTGAGGGTTTTATGGGGAGAAGGCCCCCTGGCCTTTGAAATGCAGGCCCAAGGCCTTCTCAGTAAATCCCACCTCTGCCCCCACCGGTGACTGCTTGCAGGTGAAGGGTCTCTGAGCCCTGTCCCACTTGAGAAGGGACTGCAGAGTAATTGGAAACCTGCTGTTTGTTTCCCCTGCACCACTAATAACCTGAGCAGAGGCGGTGTGCTTCAGAGGAGAGGAACTTGGCTGAGGTGTGTGGCCATGTGATCCTCTGCTGCTGGGTGTCTCTCCCTAGCCTGGCTACTGGTGACGCTTCAGCTCCCAGAAGGCCAATGTGCAGGACTTTGCCAACCACCTTCAGGATGCCCAGACCAGTGTTAAGCAACAGAGTTGGGTGGAGTTTGAAGGACATCCCAGGCCACACGTTATGCAGGTGGAAGTCAGTGCCACTGCAGGTGGAGGCATGTTTTGCTAAGGGCCGTAGCTGGTGAGATTCGGGCTTGCTGGCAGATACCCCTCTCCAGCCCCCAGTGCAGCCCAGACAGCAGGGGGCTGGGACGCTGGCTCTGCCAGCCTGGCTGGGCCTGTCATTCATCCCATGGATCATTGATTGCCTCTTAAATGCCTGCACTGGGGTAAGAGAAGTAAGCTGACTGGTGGCATCCCTGCCAGCACGGAGTATACGTGTTTTCAAGGCTCACGCATGTTGTAGCATGAATCTGTCCCTCATTCCTTTTTATGACTGAATAATGTTCCATTGTGTGGATCTATTGCATTTTGTTTATCCTTTCACGGGTGGATGGCCATTTGGGTTGTTTCTACCTTTTGGCTATTGCTGAATCACGCTGTTAGGAACAGTCTGTGTCAGTGGTTCTCAACCTTCCTAATGCCGCGCAACCCTTTAATACCGTTCCTCATGTTGTGGTGACCCCCAACCATAAAATTATTTTCGTTGCTACTTCATAACTGTAATTTTGCTACTGTTATGAATCGTAATGTAAATATCTGATATGCAGGATGTATTTTCATTGTTACAAAGGGGTCACCACCCACAGGTTGAGAACCACTGCTCTATGTGAACATATGCTTTTAATTCCTTTGGGTATATACCTGGGAGTAGTATTGCTGCATCATATGATAACTTTATGTTTGGCCTTTTGAGGAACTGCCACACTGTTTTCAAAGTGATATATTGGTTTTTATCATTATTTTATTGATAATAAATAAATCAATATTGTCTCTCCTACTTAACCTGCTTCATGCTCCATGATGTCCTCATAAAAAACATGTACACTTGTTCATAATAACCAAAAAGGGGAATAACCAATCTGTTGATAGATGAATGAATAAAAAATGTGGTATGTCCATACAGTGGAATATTATTTAAGCATAAAGAGTCATGATGTACTGACATGGCTGAATCTTGAGAACATTATGCTAAGTGAAGTGAGCCAAGCACAAAAGACCAAAGGCCACATATCGCATGATTCCTTTTATATGAAATATCCACAAATCCATGGAGATCAAAAGTAGATTAGCAGTTGCCAGGGGCCAGAGGACAGGAGAATGAGGAATTCCTGATAGATACAGAGATTCTCTTTGGGTTGATAAAAATGTTCTGGAATTATATAGTGGTGATGGTTATACAACCTTGTGAATATATTAAAATTTATATGTTTGAGGGTGGCGCCTGCGGCCCAAAGGAGTAGGATGCCAGCCCCATATGCTGGAGGTGGCGGGTTCAAACCGAGTCCCAGCCAAAACCTGCAAAAAAAAAAAAAATGGTTTGAATGTTTTAGTTAGGTGAATTTTTTTTTTAAATTTTTATTTATTTATTTATTTATTTATTTATTTATTTTGCAGTTTGACCAGGGTCGGGTTTGAACCTGCCACCCTCAATATATGGGACCAGCGCCCTACTCCCTGAGCCACAGGCGCCACCCTGAATTTTTTTTTCTTTTCTTAGAGACAATCTCTTGCTCTGTCACCCACGCTAGAGTGCAATGGCATGATTGCTGCTCATTGTAACCTCCAATTCAAGCCATTCTTCTGCCTCAGCTTCCCAAGTAGCAGAGGCTACATGCCCCATCAGGCCTGCCTAATATATATACATACAGACACACACACACACACACACACACACACACTTATATATGGACAGGGTCTCACTATGCTGCCTTTTGAAACAGAGCCTGATTCCGTTGCCCAGGCTAGAGTACTGTGGCCTCAGCCTGGCTCACAGCAACCTCAAGTGGTCCTCCTGCCTTACTTAGCTTCCTGAGTAGCTGGGACTCTAGGCACTGACCACAACAGCTGGCTAATTTTTTATTTTTAGTAAAGATGGGGGTCTCACTCTTGCTCAGGCTGATCTCGTACTCCTGACCCCAAGGATCCTCTCACCTTGGCCTCCCAGAATGCTAGGATTATAGGCATGAGCAACTGATCCCCTCCCCCACCCCAAGCCTTAATTTTTTTTTTTTTTTTTTTTTTTTTTTTATACAGTGGCTAACTTTGTCAACTCAGTAGCCATGGTGTCACAGCTCACAGAACCCTCAAACTCTTGGGCTTAAGTGATTCTCTTGCCTCAGCTATTCCCGAGTAGCTGGGACTACAGGCACCGCCACAAGGCCCAGCTGTTTTTAGAGACAAGTCTCACTCTGCAAGACTCAGGCTGGTCTCAAACTCATGAGCTCAGGCAATCCACCTGCCTGGGCCTCCCAGATCCATACCTTAATTAGTTAACTATTTGTACAATTCCTACTATATAGTGAATGTTTACATATATCAATGAAGTCCTTATAGCAACCCAAGACTAGAGACTGTTAACATTCCCATTTCAAAGAAGCAAACTGAGCTAAAACAAGTTTCTATCTTCCTGAGGCCATGTGCCTAGGAAATGGCTAAGGCACAGGCCCAAGAAATTTAAGTTTTGTTCCTTTGATCATCCCAGAGTGCCTTTTCTGATTTCTTTCTACCTTTCTGTAAAGCCTAAATCCTCCAAGAAGCCTCGTAGCCTTCATTTCACGCTAGACTGTGTCCTGCCTCATCTGTGCTTTTAAAACACAATTAGGCTGGGCACAGAGGCTCATGCCTATAACCCTAGAACAGTGGTTCTCAACCTTCCTAATGCTGCGACCTTTTAATATAGTTCCTCATGTTATGGTGACCCCCAACCATACAGTTATTTTCATTGCTACATCATAACTGTAATTTTGCTACTGTTATGAATTGTAATGTAAATATCTTACATGCAGGATGTATTTTCATTGTTACAAAGGGGTGGCGACCCACAGGTTGAGAATCACTGCCCTAGAACTTTGGAGGCCAAGATGGGAGGACTGCTTGAGGCCATGAGTTAGAACTATAGTGAGCTATAATGGTGCCACTGCACTCCAGTACGGGCAATAGGGCCAGACTAGGTCTCAAAAACAAAACTGGTTCAACACCCGTTGCTCAGTGGTTAGGGTTCCAGCCACATACACAGGAGCTGGCAGGTTTGAACCTGGCCTGGGCCTGCTAAACACGCTGACACCTACAACAAAAAAGTAGCCAGGCATTATGGCGGGTGCCTATGGTTCCAGCTATGTGGGAGGCTGAGGCAAGAGAAATGCTTAAGCCCAGAAGATTGAGGTTGCTATGAACTGTGATGCTGTGGTACCCTACCGAGGGCACACAATTAGTTTAAGTCATTCTTCTGCTAAAAATCCTCACTCAGAAATAAAATCCAAACTTTGAATAAACCTACAGGAGCAGACAAACCCTGGGAGTTCAGAGTCTAAGGCCAGCGGGTCATTAGGCATCACCCCTGCTGAAGGTGTGGGAGAGGCAAGCAGGAGCATCCCCAACTCACATCTCAGCCCATGCTGCTTCCTATCTGTGTGACCCTGAGCAAACCTGAGCCCCAGGGTTCTCATTTATGAAATGGGGCGATGATGCGTTTTCTATAGCCCCAACCCCCTTGAGGGTCAGAACGTGATACTGCCTGTGGCGTGTGCAGGAAAGCACGTTGCCCAGGCTCCCCTGGAGGAAACAATGTGCAGTCTAGCGGAGTGGTTAGCAGCCCAGCTCAAAGCCTGGCTCGTGAGACCATGAGCTAGTGGTTCATACTCTGTGCCTCAATTTCCTCGTCTATGAAATGTCAGGGCCTATCTCAAAAGATGATCAGTACCTACACAGTGAGAACAGATCCTAGCATATAGAACGTGGGACATATGGTTTGTTACTACTGTCTTGGGTTTTTCTTTTCTGCTTCTACTCAGTAGGCCCCACGCTCTGCCCCCACCAAATTCTCACATGTGGCTGTTTAAATTCAAATTAATTAAAATTAAACAAAAATCATGTATTTATTTTATTTTATTTATCTTATTTTTTTATTTTTTATTTATTTATTTTTTTTTGCAGTTTTTGGCTGGGGCTGGGTTTGAACCCGCCACCTCCAGCATATAGGGCCGGCACCCTACCCCTTTGAGCCACAGGCACCACCTCATGTATTTATTTTAAAGACAGGATCTTGCTATGTTGCCCAGGCTGGTTTCAAATCCCAGGCTCAAGAGATTCTCTTGCCTCAGCTCCTGAGGAACTGAGACCAGAGGAGCACGCCACCACACCTGGCTAAAATTAAAATGTAAAACTCACTTCCTCCTCAGTCCCCCTAGCCACAGGGGCTCGTGGAGATTGGCTACCCCATTAAACAGCACAGAACATTTCTGGCATCTTAGAAAGTTCTATTGAACAGCACTGCTAGGCTAGCTTGTTCTATTAAAGTGCGAACAGCTGCAAGGAAGGAAGCCTCGTCACTTCCGCAACAATCCCTGGGACACATCCATGATGTTCTTGATGGCACTCCTTACAGAAGCCAAGAGGATCCAAAATATTCCACAACTGAGCCCTTCATCCAGCAGACCAGAAGTGCCAGTGAAGGAGAAAGGAGAGACCGAGTGCCACTGAACCCACACGTGCAGTGGCACCTCCCCGCCCTACCCAGCAGCCCAGACTGCTTCCTCTCAGAGGCCCCTCACACCAGCCCCTCCAGTTGTCCCAATGTCCCCCCCACATCTCTCCAGTCTCCCAAGTCAGGACCTGGTGTCCTCCTCCAATCTCTTCTCTCTCTTCCCTCCACCCTTTCCCTCCTAGGTCACCCAAACCTCTTAACTGCTTTCTGACTAGGCCAGTGTTTTTCAACCTTTTTTCTTTTTCTTTTTTTTTTTTTTTTTTTTTTG
>CAUYPK010025734.1:0-25385 GCA_963574355.1 Loris lydekkerianus | reverse complement strand
TACTAGGTTTATACCCCGAAGACCAAAAGTCACAATATAACAAAGACATCTGTACCAGAATGTTTATTGCAGCCCAATTCATAATTGCTAAGTCATGGAAGAAGCCCAAGTGCCCATCAACCCACGAATGGACTAGCAAATTACGGTACGTGTGCACCATGAAATATTATGCAGCCTTAAAGAAAGATGAAGACTTTACCTCTTCCATGTTTACATGGATTGAGGTGGAACATATTCTTCTTAGCAAAGTATCTCAGGAATGAAAGAAAAAGTATCCAATGTACTCAGCCCTACTATGAAGCTAAATTATAGCTTTCGCATGAAGGCTATAACCCAACTATAGCACAAGACTATGGGGAAAGGGCCAAGGAAGGGGAAGGGGGGGAGGTTTTGGTGGAGGGAGGGTAATGGGTGAGGCCACCATCTATGGCACATCTTAGAATGGGTACAGGCGAAACTTACTAAATGAAGAATACAAATGCCTACATACAGTAACTAAGAAAATGCCATGAAGGCTACGCTGAACAGTTTGATGAGAATACTTCAGATTATATATGAAAGCAGCACATTGTACCCTTTGATTGCACTAATGTACACAGCTATGATTTGACAATAAAAATAAATTAATTTTTAAAAAAATTACAGAGGCTAATGGGACAGAGAAAGTCTGTCTGTTTGCTTGTTCCTTTTAGATAGAATGGTGAATATAGTCCTCCCTGTAAAGAAGATATTTGAATAAAGACTTCACCCATGTGAGGGAGTGATTATGAGGATGGAATGTCCCATGAAGAGGGGACAGTAAGTGCAGTGGCCTTGAGCTGGGAGTGGGCTTGGCAGGTTTGGACAACTTGAAGGAGCATTGAGGGACATGCAACTATTGTGGGGCAAGTGCATTCCAGTATGAGGACATGGGGGATGGGGGCACATTTTGGTAAATAAATCTTATAGGTTATTTTAAAGAATTTAAATTTCATTCTAGGTGAACTGAAGCATTGTGGGCAAGAGACTGTTATAGCCTATGGTTTTAGCCTGAGAATAAAATACAAGCAGTTTCCAACATGAAAATTTAAGTGCTAGAAGAGATGAACATTGGGCAGGAAAACAAAAGCCAATGAGACTCCGAATTTTCAGTTCACTAATAAATGTGAACTTATGCTAACCCCATGTAACATGAAAAAATATGGTAACTGCAGTCTAATTTAACAAATCCAGAAAAGATATTGACACAAAAATACACAGATTAGTTAAATCAATTATGCAGTCTGTACCTACATTTTTTATGTGTTGGATTTAACTAGTTTTTAAAAAAAATTTCTAATGTCTACAATAGCTCAGTTGCTTTTATAAGGCTACCCCCTAAAATTCTATCATTTGAGAAGAGTCTAAATAAATTAGACTATTCCAAATGCCATTTCTTTGGTGAGAATTCTTCCCCATCTCCCTTTGGGAATACTGCCTTCATTCCATATAACTTTGGTAGAGATATTAATCAAGGCGGTAACCCATAATCTCCTATCAGTTCTGCGCATACCACTACAGAGATGCATGCACCATACAGACGAGGCCGCACAGAGTAGCATATCTTCCTGGGTAATTTTAGAGATTGGCATAAGCTCGAAGAAGTCTTTGAATTTCTTTTGTTGATGAAAAAGGCTAACTTTTTTATTTTAAGTTTTTAGAACATTGTCTTGATAATGTTAAAATGGAGAAATACAGTCCATGTGGTAAAAGGGCAGATAATTAGGTCAATGCATGAAGGGTGTTGGACTGAAAAATTAAGAAAGAGAAATAGAGAGAGCAGGTAATATCATTTGATGCCCTAGATCTATCTGAACCTGGGAAGAATCTGCCCTTGGACTATTGGCTGTTTGAGGCAACACTTTTGCTTCCTTATAGTTTAACTAGGGTGAACTTCAATTTCTGACTTTCAACTAAAAGATTCTAAGGTAATACAGAGCAACAAAAGCCAAATTGAAGATTCATTTCATTTCATTCTTTTGAGACACAGTCTCACGTTGTCACCCTGGATAGAGTGCCACGGCATCATCATAGCTCACAGCAACCTCAAACTCTTTGGCTTAAAAGAGATTCTTGCCTCAGCCTCCCAAGTAGCTGAGACTATAGGTGACAAACAGTAGAGTAGGAAGGCTCATCTTGCTCAGGCTTGTCTTGAACTCTTGAGCTCAAGCAATCCACCTGCCTCAGTTTCCCAGAGTGCTAAGATTACAGGCATGAGCCACTGCACCTGACCAAATTGAAGATTTATTGGGAGTTTCCCAAACTGAAAAGGAATACATCAGTACTAAGAGAAAGAAAGGGTTACTAAACAACTGACCTATTATGAGTAACATTACTTTTTTCAAGCAGTGTTCATGTTTATCAATTACAAGTAAATAGTTCAAACTATACCCTTTTTTAGAGACATTAATAAGGAAATCTTTTATCTGATGGTTTGGGGAAAGACTATTTATAGATGTGAAATGAGACTGATGGTTTACTCTGTTAGAGTGTAAGTTATCAAGGCTTAATGACAGCTATAGTGACAAACAGAATATGGAAGGAACCAGTGAACTGTCAAGAATTGGGCAGGATAAATCGTGAGCATTCCATTAAGACTCCGTAGGACTTTAGGAGGAGCAAAGGATTAGGATTGTTGCCTGTCAATAGTAGGGTTTTGTGTGGTCTTATAGAAGAAATATGAGTGAATACTAACTAAGAGAAAATGGGAGGACTAGGTAATAGACAATGAGAACAAATGGCAAAAGGAAGAAAATTATATTTAAAATTCTAACTAAAAATAAAATTAAGAGCATGATAGAATAAAATGTTATATATATATATATATAATCATAATGGAACAATTTATATAAGGAAATCTGTTGGGTTAGAAGAAAAGAGGGAGAAAGAAAAAGAATACAAAACACAAGTTGTTCTATAGAATCAAGTTTACATATTTTTTTTTTTTTAATGTTAGAATATTTGGGAACTTTATCATGTTATTTTCTCTTCTTATATGACTCCTAGATCTAAGTTATAGCTCCTTCTATTTCAGCGGTTAAAACAAAGAAAGCAATAGCAAAATGTTTCAAATCAACATTTTTTTAAAACTTTCTCTTTGCTTCAAACATTGTTTTATAAACTAGAAATTTCTTGAAAACATCTAAAGTCCACCATAAAAAGTAGTTCAGCAATCCTGTCCATAGGCAAAGATAGAATGTATCAATTTTATGCAATTATTTTTCAACTATGGATTTTGATCTACTAAAAGCACTTTGGGTTCTTTGTATTATAATGGGTTTTAAAAAATCTTCATCAGATTTATATTTACCAGTGCTCCAGATATTTTTTAAAATTTAAGTTATGATATTTTGCCATCTTAAGAACTTAGATATGAAATACTAGAGAACTTGCATTACTAGGCACAGGACATATAATTGTCAATCTTAAACTGCCTAAGTACTACGTTGTAATGATTTACGGCACAGATAAAAGCCATTTTTGCAGGAAGGGAAATTAGGTTATAAATTCTGCTCATTACTCTGCTCATCCTTCTATCACAATCGCCTTTATAAAAGTCTGTAGGAGCTTCTCAATTGTTTTATGACTAGATGATTATAATCCAATGTTTCATTTTATGTTTATGAAAATGGAGGCCCAGGAAGTAGAATGATTAGCCCAAATAATACTCCTTAGTGACAAAAGTGATGAGATTTTAATTTATAGATTCTCAGTCCAATTCTCCTTCCCCAATCGTCTCTTCTCACCAAGGTTAAGAAGAAAAAAAAAGCCACCTAAATATATCCACATTCCAGATGTACGCTTCTTTAACATCAATATACCTATTTGGGTTATGAAAAATTGTGAGATCATTTTGATCTTTTATATAATTATACCAAAACATTCTAATATTTTCAAATGCTAATTGAATGGATTACTCATGGAAGAAAACCAGAATAAAATGTTTTATAACCTCTTAAGATCTATTTCAATTAGCTAATTTAGCAATGAACATAATCTCAAAAGACCAGTTAATTAAATTTTGTAGAAAATCCTATTATCATTACTTAATACCTGTCATAATTTAGTACTTTCCTTAAACCTCTTTACCAATGTTTTCTATTATAGTAAGTTTCTGAGACTTAATTGGATGTTTTGCCATATGTTTAACTTTTTTTTCACCAGGATTTTCCATGAAGGTTGAAAAGAGTTTGTCTTTACTCTCCTTCCTAAACATTTGGAAACACTACAGTGATTTCTGTGCTGAACAAAAAGTTCATATCAGCTGTTAGATAAACATTATTACTCTGCAAGGTAAATTGTAAAATGTTTGGTTTTACTTTGTTTTTCTTTTTCATGACAGTTTTTGTGTGTGTGTGCTTGGAAATAGGGAAGGCCCCATAAGCCTTGGTGACTGAAGCTGTTATTCGTAACACAGAGTTAGAATGTTGTAAACATGAAATTTTATACAATAATGGGATTGGAATTAGAATCAAGTGAGGGTGGAAGCTTACTAGTTGGCTTGAATTAAAACCTTGCTTTAAGTGGAATGCAGACATACATTCCAATTCCAAGAATTTTATAAAGTAGGAAGAAAGGAAAGTCTATGTGAAAATAAATACCAGCTGCCTTAAACCAGAGCCTACAAAGCAAAAAGCATAACATGAAAGCAGATTCTGATTGGATTGGCATTTTTACGATCTGCTCCGTATTAAGTAACATTGTCCGCTTGCTTGCAACTTCGTCCAACTGAGGGTTGAACGTTATAGCTTGACTTTTCAGGATCCTCACTTGTTGTGATTTATTCTTTTTCAATTATGTGGACCTGTGAGCGCAGACAGGCCTCACAAGAGAAAGTAGCTCATTTCTCCCTTTCCCATGGAGTTGAGTTTAAACAAATTGAACAGAGGAAGCATCTAGCATGTTCTTCTGTTTCTTTCAGGAATTAGTATTCCATTTCCCAAAGCACTTGGAGTCTGTAAAATGAAGTGCGCTTTTATTTTTTTTTCAATAAAACTCCTATTCAAATTAATTTATTTTCTATTATTCTATGTGTGGCTGTTGGTTAAAATCGAGAACAGCTGATCACCATGTTCCTTGTGGCACTTTTTCAAAAACTCAAGGAAAAGTCGTTTCCAGATTGTTTTATTGTAACCCACCCCTACAGATGTATTCATTGTCTGTTGTGGCTGTAATGAATTGCCACAAATTTACTAGCTTAAAACACAAATTTATCACCTTACGTTTTGTTGAGTTAGAAATTTGGCATGTGTCTCACTTGACTGAAATCTGGTGTATTTCTTCAGGAGCCTCTAAGAGTGAAGCCGTCTCCTTGCGTTTTTCAGCTTCCAGAATCCATTCATGTTCCTTATTTTAAAGGTCCCTTCCTCGACCTTCAAAGTCACAAATGTCAACTTGAGTCTATCTCACATCACATCATTCCAAAGTTAACTCTCACACGTCTCTGTCTTTTCCACATTTAAGGATCTACTAGGACTGTCTGAAAAACCCAGGATAAATTTCTTCCTTAAGGTCAGGAGATTAGCAACCTTAATTTTACATGTGATCTTAATTCCCCTTGGCCATGAAATGTAGTACGTTCTCGGGTTCTGAAGTTTAGGGTGCAGATGATTTTTCTTTGAGGGGGGCATTATTTTGTCTACAACAGAAGACTCTAAAATTGTGGATTCCTGATCTACCCCGGTAGTGTTGCAGGTAAACATACACCTAAACAGAAACACCCAAAACCAAAACATGAAGAAGAAAATTTAAACAAGGTAAAAATATGTTTTTATCTAGTCCATTGCAGAATGTCAGTATTCCTAGCTGACAGAAGTTGATGATGAGGTGGAACCTAAGATCAAGAAGAGAAGGCAGGGAGAATATTGCGTTGATACTCATGAGGTGGTCTCAATTAAAACTTTCCAATAAATAAGCTATAACAAGATATTAAGAGCTTCAATCAATTATGTTTTCTTCTTGCCAAAGGAACCCAAGTAACGAGAAATCTTGGTATTCAAAATTCATATCTCTTATGACCTTTGTAACTTCTCTTATTGTTCTCACAAAAGTAAAGGCTCCTGAATGAAGAAAATCTCTATCGTAACTCTTCTCTTAAAAATATTTCATTCTCAGAAAAAGGAAAATTGATGTTCAAAATGTACTATTTGTAAATGCACTAAAAAAATAGTAACATTAATATAAGAAATTGAATTCTATTGAAGTTTCCAAGAACTGCTGGCCTGGGGTGGGTTTCCTTGAGCTATAGTTGTCATTTTCCGCCCTCCAGAAATAAGACGCCCAAACATAAGTACCCTCAGACTTTCCTTCATATTCCTTTGCCAACTATTGACATAATACTCTGTAATTTAGAGATACTGACTGCTATGGAATATTGACATAATACAAGGGTCAAAAAGTGTTTGTATGGATCAGGACATCTTTTCTTCTAAAAGATAGATAGTGGCCAACTAAATATTCAAAGTACTAACTCTCCAGCACCATCATATTTATATATTTATGTATTTATTTATTTTTGAGACAAAGTCTCAAGCTGCAGCCCTGGGTAGAGTGCTATGGCATCACAGCTCACAGCAACCTCAAATTCTTTGGCTTGAGTGATTCCTTTGCCTCAGGCTCCCAAGTAGCTGGGACTACACGTATCTGCCATAATGCCCAGCTATTTTTTGGTTGTAGTTGTTGTTGTTGTTTGGCAGGCTCTGGTGTATGTGGCTGGTGCCCTAGCCAGTTGAGCTACAGGTATGTGGCTGGCGCCCTAGCCAGTTGAGCTACAGGTATGTGGCTGGCGCCCTAGCCAGTTGAGCTACAGGTATGTGGCTGGCGCCCTAGCCAGTTGAGTTACAGGTATGTGGCTGGCGCCCTAGCCAGTTGAGTTACAGGTATGAGGTATGTGGCTGGCGTTCTAGCCAGTTGAGTTACAGGTATGTGGCTGGCGCCCTAGCCAGTTGAGCTACAGGTATGTGGCTGGCGCCCTAGTCAGTTGAGTTACAGGTATGTGGCTGGCGCCCTAGTCAGTTGAGTTACAGGTATGTGGCTGGCGTTCTAGCCAGTTGAGCTACAGGTATGTGGCTGGCGCCCTAGCCAGTTGAGCTACAGGTATGTGGCTGGCGCCCTAGCCACTTGAGTTACAGGTATGTGGCTGGCGCCCTAGCCAGTTGAGCTACAGGTATGAGGTATGTGGCTGGCGTTCTAGCCAGTTGAGCCAGCACCATCATTTTATATTCCAAATTGTTGTGTAAACACGAAGACTCCTATATTTGACTATCTTTGGTCATTTGCTCCCTTTTATTATTTAGTTTTACCTCGGCTTCTAATAAACTTTATTTCAATTAAATTTAACACCCACACCAGACACAAATACTTTTACATTAGACTCTACATGAAAAGTAAAAAAAAAAAAAAAAAAGAAAAGAAAAGAAAAAGAAATGCTTTCTAGGTTGTACTGAAATAACAAACAATCAAAAACATCTTAGTGTCTTAAAACTAGAAAGGTTTATTTCAGAGTCCTGGTAGGTTTCTGTGCATCCAGGTAACTCCCTGGCAACTCGTTCCCAGCACAGATTTGTTGACCTATAATCCTCCAAATCTACGGTTCCACCATTAGAATTTGAGTCTTCTTCCATGACTATCACAGAAGCAAAGACTGCTGAGAGATTCTGATAGCAATTAAATGCTTTATTTATCCAGGAAGTAAGACGTGAATCTTCTGGTTCCTCGTTGTTTTGACCAGCGCCAGTTGCATGGTGATGCCTACCTGAGAAGGTAACATAGTCGATCCTTCCATGAACCCGAAAAGAGGAGAGAAATTCCTGTGTGTGAGCACTAGACAATTCCCCCACAGCTGTCAAAGGACAAAGAAAACTTCTTTACCCATGTGGTAGCAGTTTCTTAAAATTGCATCTTTTTTCAGGTATTATAGAATAACTATGTTGAAGGCAAATTTTGTGTAAGCCTGTGGAATGTAATATTTTTCCTGAAAAAGTCAGATCCATTCTCATATAGCTTGGCAGAAGTGTGTCTCAAGGTCATTTATAACCACTAAAGGATTTTTCAATGTTGCAAGATAAAAATTACCTGTTTGATTTTCATTTAATTTATTAAAATAACAACTGGAGGTGACAAGTGCATATGTGTAATATCTAGTATATGCATAATACTAATTATAAACATATAATAATGCATCCAACTTCATAACCCTCGTAGCTAGTATGAGTAAAAAAACCCAACATATCATTGTGCTGAATATAATCTTTTTCAAAGGTAGTGAAGAATTTGAACTTTCCAGTGAAGTTTCATGTTAAAATCCAAATCTGTGTATGTGTTATAAAAATAATCAATCTACATTTTTTTCTTTGACACATATTATCATTAGACTTAAAATAATTCATACAAAGCAGAATAAACTGTTTTGGTTATTTATGACTTGAGTTCTTCTTTTTATTATTATTTTTTTTCTCTTTTTGAGACAGAGTCTCACTCTGTCACCCTGCGTAGTTTGCAGTGGCATCATAACTCACAGCAGCCTCATACTTTTGGGCTGAAGAGTTCCTCTTGCCTCGCCTTCCTGAGTAGCTGGGTTTACAGTGCCCACCACCTGGCTGGTGTTTCTATCTTTAGTAGAGACGAGATCTCACTCAGGCTGGTCTTGAACTCCTGAGTTCAAGCAACCACCTGCCTCATCTTCCAGAATGCTAGGATTATAGGCATGAGCCACCACACTCGGCCACCTTCTTGTTTTTAGATGCCCTGAGTAGTTTATTTTCCTTTTCTCTGAGATACATTGTTTCCAAACTTTTAAGATATTTTTTTCTTTGTTTGTTTGTTATACAATGTTATACAATGTCATTTCCTTGGCTCCATCTCCCTGGTCTGTATTCTCTTTGTAGACTATTTGGCTTAATCCTTCTGTCTTCATTTTCATCTGCTGTTACCGTGTTGATGGGATGAACCTGGTGTCTCGGCTGTGTTCTACCCTCATACTTATCTGCCCACTGAGAGTTATTTTCTTTGTGTTTCCTTGAGTGTCTACCTTCTCCAGCTTTAGCTCATGTTTGTAGAATAAATGACGTTAAACTCCTGATCTCTAGCTGCCCCCTTCACTCTTTCTACTCACCTCTCCATGGTTGTCACTTCTCCTCGGTTATATTATGCGTTCCCTAATAGATAGAGTCAGGCATCAGAAAAACGCCATCAGATCTCTACCTCCAGGTTTGCACCTTCCTAGATGATTAAAACGGCAGTGAAATTATACTTAAATACTAGGACCCACCTCAGAAGTCTTATTTCCAGTACCATGTATATTCTGTAAAGATTTTCAGTCATCTTCACCCCCCCCCACACACACACACAAATGAAGACTTATGATAACAAAGTACGTATTTGTCTCCTTAAGTGCTTGTCTGTAATTTAGTTTAATGATGCTACCCTTTTTTGTGGTCTCTCAAGGCCTCAAGGGCCATTTGTATTGATTAGCAATTTGGTTTGTTTCAGTAACAAATAACCGCATAAAACACAGACTGGAAAAAGGAACTTTCCTGAAGTGGAAATTCACATTGATCAGTGCAATATAACTTTTGATTCTGGGAGACATATAGAAAATTATTCTAACTCGCTATGTGCATACATTTTGATGAACATGGTACAGAAAGAAACATTTAACTTTCATGGGAGCTCATGTTACAATTTTAGGATCACACACATACAAAACCAATGATGCTAAAGCTTGTTGAGTCATTTTGCCCTAGAAATCTGTTTGTTCAATGAATTGTATTATTTTTGATTAATAAGTAGAGACTAGAGAGAAAAAAGAATGGAAAAACAAAAAATAAGTTGATAAAAGGCAACAAGAAATTAGCTAATGAAATAACCTTTGGACCACACACCACATAGTTTCTGGAATAAAGTCTCTTAAAGTAAAACCCACTTATTTTCTTATTTTAATACAAATAAAGTGATTTTTTAATCTGTTGTTATTGATTATGGTATTTATTGAAATTATTACATCTTTCTTCAATCATACCACCCTTAGCATAGTTGACTACATAATTCTAATTCATGAGAACCAGAATTTGAAATCACAGAAAGCCTGCCATTCAAGGTGTGCAAGCACTTCATTGCAACTTATTATCCATGACAGGTATTTCATCACATTTTTAAGGGACTGAAATATGAAAGCTTTCATTTGGATCCAGGTATTTAGTTGAAAAATGAATCCAACTATCAATCTTGAATAATCCCCATAAGACTATTCCACTGCAAGGAGAGGATAGGGTTAGAAAATAGTACACTGTGAAAATTTATAGTGCATCCTGCATATATAATTGTACATGTGAAAACGGCATGCCTGCATGGAAAAAAGTCATCTCGTGCTTATTTGCAAACAGCCAGAGAAACATTTAGGGTCATTTCAAATCCTTAGGACCATTAACTATGATGTGAATTAGAACATTGAATTCAACAATTCTATACTCATTTTCTGGAATACCTGTTATGTACCAAGAAGTGTGCTTGGGACACTGAAAAATGAATGAAATATGGCACCTTAGTGAATCCAAAAATCTAGAGAGAGACAGACAAGAGAAGAGGACTTAGTACTCTCTTGGCTGCGTGGGAGCTGACAGAGCTCACCTCTGGTTTAACAAATCAGTGTTCGTGTCTCAGCTGCACAGCCAGCTGGTTTCCTTTGCCACCATCAAGATTCCTTAAAAGAGCATGCCGCAGATTTTGGATACATTCCCAAAAATCAGTTTCCAAAAGTTTTCTCACATTGGCAACAAACTTGGATACACATACAAACAAGACTACTCTGTAGGAAAAACAGTTCATTTTGATGTGTATATGCTGCTAAATTAAAAAAAAATTTTTTTTTTTAATTACCAGTCCTGGTGCTAAGAAATAGTGTCATAAAAAAAAAAAAAAAGTAAAAAATTGAACAAGTAGATCAATCCTGCTCACAAAGTTTTATTCTAATAATGGTTATTTCTGCAATGCTGAAAATAGTTCTTAATATTTTACTTATTTATTGCCAAGAAACAGTACTCTGCCTTCTGCTTTTTTGTTTTTTAGGGCTCATGTAAATATTGAATTCATTAAAAATTTCTCAGCAAAAAGTTGGTAGAATTCCTGAAGTCAGGCGCCAGATGAAAACGTGGGGAGTCTGATATATTCCGCACTTAGGTTCTAAGGCCAGAGTGTCAGGCAAGCATTGGGTGGAATCAAATCCCCCTCGCAAATTATTCAGGGTGATTCCATGTTTCAGAACATCATGAAGTATCTGTAAATCTCGCACAATAGCTTTTGTGGCTGTGTGTATGTTTAAAGTTTCTGTGGTTTCATTTTTTATTCAGAATGAGAATATATAGGTGTATGTTCAGATTAGAAGAAATTAAGGAGTTGGCTTGCAGTTTAGTGCGTGGGTGTGTGGAGAATGCTGTATCTTTAAATCTTCAACTTGCACTGAGACTGACACACAGAGAGAAGCCAGCTCAGAAAACAGGCCCCGATTACTACGATCACCACGTAAGTCCCTCTCATCTCTCCTTTCTTCCCTGTAGTCTCAAAGGAGGAAGGTTGTCCACTTCTGTTCAAAATACTCATTGCTACCTCCTCTCAGACCTTGTCCTAATCCCTCTTCACTCTCTATTTACTAAATTATATTTTACTTTTGTCAACCACTGAATCCTCCATTGAAATCTATGAGCAGATTATTTCTCCAAGAAAGTTAATAACTTGATTTAAGACTTTATCATAAGAAAAAGAATCTATAAAGAAAAATCGTCAGAAACAGGCTGTTTCATCATTTATATCACAGAGGAAAAAAGTGTCAATCCAAGATTCTATATATCCAGCAAATTATCCTTCAGTAATGAAGAGGAATTCATGTCATTCCTAGGTAGAGGAGAATGAAGAACTTTTGCCAGCAAATCAATCCTTCATAAATGGCTAAAGAGAGTTCTCTAGCCAGAAAATAAATAAAATGAATGATAACACATAATACCTGGAACTTCAGAAAGAAAAGATCAACATAGGTTTGTGTAAAAAAGGGAGTGATAGTTCATCCCTCTCACTGGTTTCTTAAATCATTTGTAAGCATTGGAACTAAAAGTGTAAAACCATCTACGTGGTCCTACTGTATGTAAAAGAAAATACTTAACACAACTGTATTTTAAAAAGTAGAGAGGGCACAAGAGCCATATGACCTATATGAAAGTAAGTTTTCTACATGTGAAGTGAGGTAGCCTTGAGGTTAACACGTGTATATTGTAATTTCTGGGAAAAAAGTCACCAAGGAAGCCATACAAAGTAACATACTTAAAAACACTATAAAGTAATGAGAATAGTTCCTTAAAGTATATTGACGAAACTAATGGGAAGGCAAGAAAAGGGAAGCAAAGAAATTAGAAACAGAGGAAACAAACAGAAAACAAATAATAAGATGGCAGGCCTACGCCTTGCATATCATCAATTTCCTTACATATAAATGTAATTCAAATAATAATTGAATTATAAGATAACATGGATCAAGGAAAGTGGTTACAAAGAGGGACATTACATAATGTTAAAAAAAAAAAAATTCGTCCGCTAAGAAGGTATGAGGGTTCTAAATATCTCTGCAGCAAAGAACAGGTTAGCTTATCAGATAAAATCATTGCTACCAAAAATATAAAAATAATAATTATAGAAATTATTAATAATATTTTATGATATGTTCTGAACAATAAAGAATGCTAATATGGTGGAAGCTAGCACTGTGTCTCAATGCAGGAGGCTTGAATCACCTGATTTTGAATCATCTGGGTGCTTTTCAAAAATAGAAATATTTCACCCAAGAGCAATAGACCTGGAGTGGAATTGCTGAGAGTGGAGATGTGGGATGCACATTTTGAGCAGCCTCCCAAATAATCCTCTACACCCTGAAGTTTCAATTTTACGAGTTAAGCGTCATGCACTTGGCTTGTAATAGCATAGGAGTCACGATTCACAAAAGAGTAGTTGGTACTAGAGAAAAAAATATGAGCATGTTTTTGGCTGGGGTAGAGGGAGAGTAGGGCCTTAGTTTGGGTTCTGGCTGAAACAATTTTGGGTTGTCACTGACATGTTTAGGGCACGAGTGTAGGACAGAGAAAAGTAGGTGAGTGGAGAAAGGCCGAGGAGGAGAGGAAGCATCACACCAGGAGTCTAGGGACAGATCAAAGGATGCTTTGTGGGGAGACCACCCGCACGCTGAGCAGGAGCGAGGAGGGAGCAGCAGGTGTCACCCTGCTATGTTTCCAAGCCTTTCTGTGATGAGCAGGGCAACAAGGCAAATGTGGCAGAATGGCTGTGACTCGGGCAGCAGAATCGCAGAGAGGCTTTCCCCTGAGAGGCTGGCACTTTTGAAAATCCGAGTATTTTCTTTGCCGTGATCATCACAGAGTCACAGAGGGCTACAGCAGTGGGGAGAGAGAAAAGAACCACCTGTGACAGAGAAATTCTCCCGAATGGGCCGTCATCTATCCACTTTCTGAACTATCAGATGACGGGACTGCTCCCTAATGCAGAGAGGTGGTTTGTGGGGTCTAAAGTTCTGCGTGACATAAGTGGGGTTAGGACCAGGGAAAATGAGTAACTTGTTAATGTGACCTGTCCATTACCAGAGATCCTCATCTAGTCATCAAATGACTAAAAAGCAAATTCTAAACCAAATTAAAATGATTACGTACTTGCAATGTACCTTGCACAGCATTGTACAACTTTTTGAATAGACTTTACCAAATGCTACAAAGTAAGCCCACCATGTGTCATGGAAGGCTGAGGGAAAGTTGTTTGCTTGGCTGCTTTATAAAATATTTTGAAGTTAAAAACACTGAAAATAATCATAAAAAATATTACCTTCTTCAAGCACAGATTCATTGAGCCAGAATAAGGACCCACGTCACCAAGAGGGGTCAAAGGCAAATTGATGAAGTCGCTACAGCTGCAGTCAGTCCCCTTGCTACTATTACAACTTGCCGTGGACTGTCTGAGTTCAGTGATATAAAGTGCACAGTTCAGGGAGGGACATCTGCAGTGACAGTGACAGTCTCAGTGTAAACCTCGGAAGGCAAAGAGGATGCCAGGAGATGGTTAGGATGTCTTTGGTCGTTCTTCTCCAAGAAGCTTTAACAGGCAATCTTCAGAATGTGCAGTTTTGTATTGTTTTAGGCAGCGTTGGGAAGCAATTGTACTGCTACTAGAAGTAACATGGGAGAGTGTTTTAGAGTGAAAAATAGAGAAAGGGCATTTTTAACGTTGGGAAGTTTTGTTGTCCACCTTGGTCTGTTTGGGCTGCTATAAGTAGCAAAG
This sequence comes from Loris lydekkerianus, assembly GCA_963574355.1. Lineage (NCBI taxonomy): Eukaryota > Metazoa > Chordata > Mammalia > Primates > Lorisidae > Loris > Loris lydekkerianus. The sequence goes on along the minus strand of CAUYPK010025734.1, from coordinate 11,045 downwards.
TGTCACCAACTGCCTTACAAATAAGACTCACTATTTCTCACTGTTCTGGAAGCCGGGGAGGACACGATCAAGCCACTGAGTGATCTGATGAGACCCATTCCTGACAGACAACACCATCTTGCAGCATCTTTACTCAGGGAAAAGGCAAATCAGCTCTCTGGGGCCTGTTACATAAGGGCGCTTATCCCATTCACAAGGGTTCTGCCCTTATGCCCTAATATTGCCCAGAACGCCCACCTCCTTATACCACCACCTTGAGGGTGAGGATCTCAACATTTGAAATTTGAGGGGGTACAATTATAAATTCCATAGCCCCAGACACAAGGGCAAAGCTGTATATATGCAATGGTTAATAAAGTTCTTCTTCTAGTGAATTAACATATGGCCAGTGTGGTAATACAGTAACCAGGATTTAATAAAGAGATGGTATGTGAATAAAGACCTGAAGAGTGAAGAGCTTCCTCCCTGAAATCCAGTTGCAACAAGACCTCACCAGCTCTTCAAGTTCTGTTAGGTTACGTTTAGAAGCACATTCAGCATCTGAAAATTTTACCCCTAACATCAGTTGCTTAAAGAGTAAAAATATAATTTTAAAGCAGAATTATTCAGGGAAAAAATGCCTTTTAAATTCTTTAAAGAAGACCTCCAATGTTCATGAGCAGAACTCTATAATTCATGACAGTGTATTTCTCACTCAGGCAGAGCTTCAGTTGGACAGATTTCCTGGGAGGCTCATCTTGAGCCAGTGACCCAGAGACCCGGACTCTTTTCAACACATTTACACCATCTTGAAATCCTTTGTTTCCAGCCACAAAGTTTGGGAAAAAATAACGTGGAAGATTGTGCAGGATGTTTTACATCAAGGCCTGCATGTCAGAGAAATGAACACTGCCTCTTCTCATGTTTCAGGGGCCAGAGGAAAGGGCCTGGCAAAGGCGTCATTATATACACACGAGGGAAATGAAATCCTTGTGTAACAGTGAGAAGCAGTTGGCTTCAGTTTTACTGTAGTCCATGCATGGTATCTATAGTGGGTGTTCTCCTGATGACCGAGTAGTAACCAAGAGGGTATTAATACTGCAGATGAGATTAGACCCTTCCCACGACTTAAGACAAGAATGAGATTACTTTGCTTTTGTGATACAGGAGGTGGTACTGCTGAAATGTTTGGAGTGACAGGAGATGAGGAAGATTATTAGGATTCTAAAAGAGTCCCAGGAGAAGTGGCAGGTCAAGTAGATTCCAAGAGAGATTTTTCCATTTCTCCACTCAGGAGAAGTCGTCCCACATGGATGTCTGAGCAGCCTCACCTACGTCTTCTGACTTTTCCTTAGGACAAATGACAGTGTTTTAATCTGTAGGATCATCCATCTTTAAAACAGAGGTCTTGACAATATCCACATAGTTACATTTGAGCTATACTATTGTTATGTCAAAAAAAATTCTCCATTTTTACCACATTGTATTAGCATGTTACCTTCATCTTGCCTGTCTACACACACAAACCATGTATCCCCCCCACACACACACACACACAGGCTACATTTCTGAGGGAGGAGAGAGGGAAAGAGAGGGAGAAATCGGTGCATGTGTATCTGATGTCTGGAATCTCATTCTTTTTTCCCAGGGACACTCAACCTATCTAATTAGTGCACCTTTTTTATGACCTCATTTAACCTTAATTATCTAGCTAAAACCCTGTCTCCAAACACAGTCACTTTGGATTTTAGGGACTCGATGTGCCACAACTCAGTCCATAACCACAGGCGTCTTGTTTTCCTCGTCCTCCTCTGCCTTTCAGTGTCTTGTGCGGAGCCTGGCACAGGCACAGCCCTTGGAAATGTCACCAGCAATTTTCAGTATGAAATATAGTCCCATAGAAATTGGGAGAGTGATTCCAGAAAATAGAATTTTAACAATGACCTTTAAGGTATTGACCATGGACTAACTAACTTGTCTCTTTTTCATGATTTTAGATGTCATAGACCATTGCCTGAAGCTGACCTTGTATCTTGGAGGTGGGTGACAAACACAGTGATATTAAATCACTGTAATGAAACAGAGAAACTCAATTTCATAATTGCCTGTTGTTCAGGTTGTATAATTTGCCCTGGCCTGGCCACATCCTTATCATTGTCTGTATTTTCTAGGTTTGCTTCGCCAGTGCTGCCTCCACCTACAAATTCAATGACAGATAGCTTGACAAAAACAGTTGTAAAAACATGAGTAGGGAAGAAAAACATCTTCTGCCAAAAAAGACAAGACATCAGTGGAATGCAAAAGGAAATTAGCTGTGTTAGACTTTTTCTTAAAATGTACCTATATGTAACTAGGTAAGACAAACATACACACACCATAAGTGGACACTTACATGCACATAAGACAAATGAAAAGAGAAAATGAAATGGGCTTACATTTATGTATCAAAAGTATGGGGTGGGCAAATACTTTTTATAGCTGGGATTTACACTTTAGAAATATATCCCCAGGTTCTCCAGCAAAGCATTCATTTTCCACAGACACACACTTTATTCTGCCCTATGGAGCATCTGTTATACCAAATTCGAAATCAAAGGCAAGTTACTTTTTAAAATAAAATGTAGTTGCCACATAATAATCAAACATATTTATTGAGTACAATAGTATTTTGAAATATGTATAAAATGTCATAATCAAATTAGAGCATTCAGCACACACTTCACCTCAAACATTTGTTATTTCTTTGCGTTGGAAACATTCAGAATCTTCTCTTCGAGCTTTTTTGAACAGGGGTGTACATTTTTGTGATCTACATTCACCCTGAAATGCTATAGAACACCACACTCATCCCTCTCATACACCTGTGGTTTTGTATCCATTGGCCTGTCTCTAACCTCCCAACCCTTCCCTTCCCAGACCCTAGGAATCAGAATTCTCCTCTCTACTTCTTTGTGCTCATGTTCCCTCAGGTCCCATGTATGAGTGATCAAATGTGGTATTTATCTTTCTGTCCCTGAGTTGTTTCAGTTAACATGATGCCCTCTAAGTTCATCCCTGTCAAAAGGTAACTTCGTTTTTATAAATGTAGATAAAATGTTTCCTAGAACTATAACATGCTTTCAGAGTATATTAATTTATGGGAACTGAAATAATTGTTTCCAGAAATTTGATACTATAAGATAGTCTATCAAAAAAGAAAATCATTTAGAGAGAATTAAAAGGCTTAAATCTTATCATCCTCAAAAGTAAGAAAACCTATAAAACATTAAGCAGAACATTGAACAATACTTGGTTTTGGCAACTGAATTTCATCACCTTCTCACCATATTTTCTATTTCATGTGATCTGAGATGCTTTGAGCCAGCTTTGAAATAATGATCACATCTGTTACAGACCATGAGCTAAGATTATGGACCTAAAACAGAAACTAAATTATATAAGGTAAAAAATAAATACTGTAGTTCTTAATTTTATACAAAAGGTAAAATAAGTAGTTTTTAACTAAAGAAACAAATTAGTATTTTGCTATTAGAAGTGCAGAGATCTGTAAGCTTTTAAAGGTATTAAACAAAGAAGCACCTTTTCTCTGCTTTTGAAGCCCCCTAGGCCATGTCTATGTTTAGTCAACTAGATCTAAGCTAGAAAAGTTGCCTTTGTTGGGGCTTATGTTTAAATTGTAATCATCTCTGAAAGAGGAAAACATTCTTAGTATTATTATTGTTGTTAAATCTCCTCTATGCTTTTGATATAACTACTCTGTACGTGTTTGCCAATTAAACTGAATTATACTTTAAATATATTTTCTTCACTCATACAATTATCACAGACTCAATTCTGATGATTTTGTAGGTTGATATAGTTATACTTTGAAGTTGGTACAAGAATATTAGTACTAGCTCCATGGTCTATGGAGAAACTCTCATTAGCCTTTAAAAATTTGTATGAAATTCATGTTTACATTTTAAATGAAGAAATCAGCTTTTCTATAAGAACATTCTGGGATGGCAATGGCTATTAATAATTGAGATTTTCAAAACTGGATTTCTTGTCCTTGAACTCATGAGTTAGAGTGACAGGTAGCAATAGCACAGGCAGCACTTTCCAGTATGATTTCCAAATGATTATTTATACAAGAATTTTAGGACTGAATGCTACAAATGAAGGATGTGAAAAATATGCCCAACACTGAAAAATCATGATGGGCTATAATCCAAGGTTCTTCTGCTTTGTTGCTGTATGAACTGTCCAGATTCACACATGAACAATTTATCACTTTGACTGTCTTAGTTCCAAATTCCCATAGAGTAGGTGACTTATCAAGCAGAATTTTTTTTTTTCAGCTCTGGAGGCTGGAAGTGTGAGATTAGGGTGCCAATACCCCTTCAGTCCGAGAGGGGCTCCTCTTCTGAGCTGTGGTCTGCTGACTTCTCTCTGCATCCCCATGTGTCACAAAGAGCCCTCAGAGTCCCTCTTATAAGCACAACAGTCCCGTTCATGACAGCGCCATGCTCATGAACTAATTACTCACCAAAGTACCCCCTCTTAATAACATTACATGGGGGGGGCAGAATTTCAACATTTGAATTTTGAGGACACACAAACACTCAGTCCCTTGCAACCAACTTAACTGTCAACAGCTTTGGAACATTGCTTTGACTACCTCAGTTATTGAGAAATCCTCTTCAGTTAGTGTAACTAGTTAAACCATGTTTGTGTATATATATATATATTTTTTATTTATTTATTTTTTAATTGGGGATTCATTGAGGACACAAAGAACCAGGTTACATTGATTGCCTGTGTTAGATAAAGACCCTCCCATAATAGTGTTCTGCCCCCAAAAGGTGTACCACCCCGCCTGAGCCTCCACCACCTGCCTTCTTCCCTTTTTCTGCTCTCCTCATCCCAAATAACTTTATAATCTTATATTGAACAACACTTCTATATTTGATATCTTAGTTGTTAATATAGGCTTAAAACCCTGAAAATTATCTATGTGTCCTGTCTTTGAAAGTATCTCAAATCAGTTATTTAAATATAAACATCATCCTACATGATGGACCGTATAAACAATAGTAAGCCACTGTTCATTTTCTCTCTCAAACTTATACAGTAAATACCCCTTTTAGAATTTTGTGTAAAGGGGCTGTTCCCAGTAGTGTAGGTGAACTCCACCCAGAGTCTGTGGCCTTACTTGGAACAAGAGGTGGATTCGGGAACCTCTAGGAGAGAAAAGGATCATTTATTTGCCTGCATAAACATGTATTCATTTAGTGTGTTTTTGCATATACTACCTCCAAAGAGGAGATCAAACACAACAGATTGCATGTTTTACAAAAACCGCACACATCTAAACCCATTTTTTTACTAGCAGGAGGGTGAATTTACTTTGCCTTCATGTGTAATGCATTATCTGATTTATGTCAGTGGCTGATCCATGCAGTCTCCATATCAGATTTATGGGAATAGAGAGGAAATACTTAGAATGAATCCATTTAAATGTGATGTTGAAGAAAAAGCAACCTTTGTGTGAAATCCAGATTTTATGAATGTGCTTTGTTTCATCCAAGCAGAAATACCAGTGATACGTGTAACATCGGCATAAGGAGTCACACAGAACATTAAAAGCTTTTAACAGGAAGAGCATTGGACATAATTTAATGCTGATAAACAGCACTGCCGGCAAGGTTTTGGCAATTTGCGATAAACCACAACATTTTAAAGGGCTCATAGAAATCCTTCTAAATGTGCACTGCACTGGAGTCGTGGTGAGTGCACGGGGGTTTCCAGAAGACTATTTTCAGAGCCCGACATTCTGGTGTGGTTAACAAGAAAGTCATTTCAGTAAACAGCAGGAAATCTGAACACTTGAACAATGTTCCAATTCTGGATGGTGGCTGACCAAGACGGGTAGTGACAGCTCAGTCAACAAAGTTATGATTCCTGATCATAGCAAACTATCACAAGTAGTGATTCCCTTTAAAAACAACAAATGGGGAGAATTTTAGCAAGAAAGAAAGAGAGAGAAAAATAAAGAAAGAATTAAAGAAAGGAAGAAAGAAAGGAGTTTCTTAAATGCTGCATACATATATTAATGTTTCTCACCAACCTTATTCTCTGGTACACCATCTCTTACTGGTCACCCTGAACAGACGGGAGACACATTTAGATTTCATTACACTTTATGTTAAAAATAACTTTAAATAATTCAAGTCCCTAGAAAAATTAAGAATATTGGTAAATAACTTTACAGGTGTTCATGTGATGATGGAAACTATTGAGTTTTTGTATCAGGAAGCCGCTGGATAAAGCTGACAGTAACGTCTGAACCAAGGGTGACTGGGTAAGAAGTAAAGAATGGTCCTTTTGAAGTCTGATGACAGTGTAACTGTCTAAATATAGTTTAATTCTAGCTGGGATCCATCGACACAAACAGGTAAATTACAAAGAATTACTAAGCAAACATCTGTAGTAAAATCTGAAACAAGCCAGACAGATAAGACTAGGATTTTGGATTTGGGGGCTTTTGCTCTAAGTAATTTTTTCTTTAATTTCTTTCTTCTGAAAAAGATAAGATAAAATTAATGCCCTGGCAGGCACCTGTAGTCCCAGCTCCCTGGGAGGCTGAGGCAAGAGAATCACTTGAACCCAAGAGTTTGAGGTTTCTGTGAGCTATTCACCACAGCACTCTACCAAGGGCAACATAGTGATATTCTGTCTCAATAATAATAATATAATAATTAATTGCACTGGGACTTTAGTTGATTTGAACCTATACCTTTCTTTACAGCTGTAGATGGAAAATATTCAATTTATTGGAATTCTAGGAAGGCTTGGGAAGAGAGATAACCAGTTGGCCCTGATACCTAAAAGGGAGAAGGGAGCACATCAGAAAATTCAAATGGCCATGCTTTCCAGGGATGGCATTGAACAATGAGGACATCATTGTCAGTACATCTCTGTGAAGACAGTGGAATGTGATTACAAACCTAGGAAATTGGTAAAAGGGTCCAACAAAGAGGAAGCCCAGTTCGCAGAGGGAGGTTGGGATGAACTGAATTGCCTAGTCGGGCTTCTCATCAGTATTTTGGTCTATAATGCAAATGTTCCTGTTTCCCTTAAATCTTGAGTAAATTCTACTTTACTCCTAAATGTTTTTGTGTGGGTATATTCTTCTTGCTGAATGTAAATAAGTGCTGAGTCTGCTCTCTGTGTTGGTACCAAGTGAGCAAGGAGTATGCATAAAGTCACTCATATCTTCAGGCATCAACCAACACTTTTAATTTAAGATGCAATAATGAGCTCCATCTTTGATTCAATCTCCCTTTCCACCTGGAGCCTTGGGTGCACCTTCACTTTTGCCATCAAGCTGTTTCTCTACCGATGCACACAAATGTCAAGTGTATACAATTTTATGCACAGTATTTTTAACTATAGGCACAATGTTCTCCTCTGAGACCACCCCACTCAAGATTGTTTGTTTCAGGGAGAGAGATGGACGTATGTGGTGCTGTGTGAGCAAGTCTCAAAATACGTCTTATAAAATCACTGGCTACCAGCCAGTGTTTACTTCAGCGTTGACTGATATTCAATTTCATGAGAAGATATAGTGCTTCCTAGAAACAGAAGAGCTATCTATTACCACTTCTGAACCGAGAATCTGCTTCACCTGCACAGACAGGATTTCCTGTAGTCTGAATTGACCATCAGCCATGTATGGGAAGCCCCGTCTGACAATACTTGCTACCAGACACCAGAGCTATTTGCAAAGTTATAGCGTACAGTGGTTATAACAGAGCAGAAGAAGCAGGGAAACAATGGAGGTTAATGTAATATCCAAGGGTTAGTAACATCATGCTCAACAAGTGGCAACAAATGATTCTGTCTCCAGGGGATCCGCAGTGAATCTAATTTGAAACAGGAAGAGGAGGAATAATGCACTCGGGGTGTAGGACCAAGTTGTGAAGGTTGGAAGTTAATTCAAAGCTGGAGAATTAGAATGATTGCGATACAACTCATCTGCCAGATGTTATATTCTGTTGTGCCAGAGGCAACAGGAGAATTGAAGTTCCTCGCCTCCACGGAAGTGTCTCCCAAGAATTCACCTGAAGCTTCAGTTGAAAACGTTGGGCATTAACCCATGTGGAGAGAGGTAAGGAGGTAGGTACAAGCACAAGAATAATTACTGAAAGCAGAATGTGTCTATCAGGCTCCAGAGTGATTACAGGAAGATTACAAAGAAAGACATTATTTTCTGGAACTCAGGGAGAGATGGAGAAGTGCGAAACTACTTGTTTGTTTGTTTCCATTTATTGCTTTGGTGACAGTGGGTTGTGACCTGAGTTTGTATGTGTGAACATAAATCTGCTTTGCTCCCTCCAAAACTAAAGTCACTGGACATAAGAGAAACTGAGTGTAGTTAACCACTCTGTCCCCCAAATAGATCATCTCTGAGGACAATTCTCTCCCTTGAAGGAGACAGAGCCCATGGAGAATGGATAAGGTGAGCAAGTGATGCTCTTGGATCATATGGAGTACAGAAAAGAGCTCTGACAATAAGGGTGAAGAGAGATTAGTACAAGATTCTGCCTCTAAACTTGGCTCCTCACAACCCAGATAAGTCAACAGATGAATGAATAAACAAACGTGGCATCTGTTTACAACAGACTATCAGCTAGTCTGTTGAATGGAGTGAACTTCAGGTTACAAAATGAAGGCATGGAAGCCTGCTGGTTTTACTTTCCTCCTCCAACAGAAAAATAAGTATGCCTAGATTATCACCAATGATATCCCAGAACTCAAAGTGAAGGATGAAACAATTCTGAGGGACACAGAGATGTGGACAGACTCTGAGCAGATTGTAAGGCAATTGGGCTCCCATATCTGCAATGCCCCTTCACTTCCTGCCCAGCAATGAACATATGGATACTTTCCTCATGACTCCTGGTTTCCAGATGGAAAAAAAAAATGAGATCAAGGTGGACACCCCACTGTTCCACCATCTTGGGTTCCCCAGTAGGAGACCTATCTGTGCCTAAACCCACAGGAAGCATTACGACTGGCTGGAGAGAGAAATACCCCTGAGGACAGTGAGACACAAGGCAAGGGGGAGGAACCACCATCCACAGCCCTGAACCTCTGCTCAGTAACTCAGCCATAGTTGATGGCACATCGGGGTGGCTGGTCAGCACCACAACATTATAGGAAGTTTGTCCCACAGGTCTCCTGGATGCAAACACCTAGTCAGCTTTCCCATATTACCAAGATATCCCATTTGGGATGTACCTACTTCAGTATGAGCAGCACTTGGATATCTCACTAAAATCAAGAAAGCTTGGGCTTCGAGCCCCATCTACCTCTACAAAGGAGACAGTGACCCAGCAACCAAACCAAACCAAACAAAGAAAATCAGCAGATAAATAACAAAGAATTATTAGGCAAGCATCTATAGTAAAAATGGGAAAAAAGCCAGACAGATAAGACTAGAGGAAATAATTAATTCTTCACTGCAGAGCCATAGCTGCGTATCTAAGGAAGCAATAGCAAACAGGGAACCACGGGCTCCTCCAATGCACAAAGCAAGGGGCCAGGGATGAGACCTAACCAGATGGTGGCAGGCGAACTCTGGGACCAAGAATTCAAAATAGAAGCATTGCAGTGATCTCCAAGATAACTCAGAAAACAATTCAGAAATTTATCAGGAAAATTTAGCTAAGGGATTAAAATAATAAGGGGAAATAACCAAACACAAATTTTTGAAATGAGAAATTTCCTGAACTAAAAAATTAATTAGATGCACTTATAGAGAATGGATCAAGCAGAGAAAAGAATCAGTGAAGCCAAAGTGAGGTTATTTGAAAATGTACCATCAAATGGGGTGGGGAGTAGAAATGAATGAAAAAGAACCAAGATCTCCAACAAGATACAGAAAATTGCCTTAAAAAGCCAAATCTAAGAATGATTGGTTGACAAAAGAAAGTTGATTAAGAGGATGGTGTAGTAAAGTATCTCAAGAATGGAAGAAGAAGTATCCAATGTACTCAGCCCTACCATGAAACTAATTTAAAGCTATAACCCAAATATAACCTAAGAATATGGGGAAAGAGTAGAGGGAGGGGAGGGTGGGGGAAAGATGAGTGGAGGGAGGGTGATTGGTGGGATTACACCTGCGGTGCATCTTAGGAGGGTACATGTGAAACTTACTAAATGTAGAATATACATGTCTTAACACAATAACTAAGAAAATGCCAGGAAGGCTATGTTAACCAGTGTGATGAAAATGTGTCAAATGGTCTACAAAACCAGTGTATGGTGCCCCATGATCTCATTAATGTACACAGTTATGATTTAATAATAATAAAAAAAAATTTAAAAAAAAAATTTTCAAAGAATTAACAACAGAAAATTTTCTAAAATTTGAGAAAGAGATAAATACCTAGGGACAGGAAAGTCAATGAACACCAAATAGATTCAACCCATATATGACTACTTCAAGGCCTATAATAATCGGATTCCCAAAGGTACAGGGCATAGAGAAGATTCTAGAAGCAGCAAGAGAAAATAAGGACATGAGATATAAAGAAACTCCAATTTATCTGGCAACAGACTTGTCAACAGAAACCATCTGGGCCAGGAGGGAGTGGGACAACATTTTAGAAGTGCTGAAAGAAAAAATAAAATAGAAAAAAAAAAATCTGCCATCTAAGAATATTGTTCTCAGCTAAGCCATCTTTCAAATATGAAGGAGGGGGGAAAAATATGAAGGAGAGATAAAGTCTAACCCAGACAAAATAATGCTAAGAGAATTCACCACCACCAGCCCCATCTTATGAAAAAATTCAACAAGGAGTTTTTTTTTTTTGTTTTTTTTTTTTTACATTTTGAATACTTTATTTATTTATTTATTTTTTTAATTTATTAAATCATAGCTACATACATTGATATGATTATGGGGCGTCGTACACTAGCTTCACAGACCATTTGACACATTTTCATCACAATAGCTAACTTAGCCTTCCTGGCATTTTCCCAGTTACCGTGCCAAGACATTTACATTCCACATTTAC
>CAUYPK010025731.1:0-27536 GCA_963574355.1 Loris lydekkerianus | reverse complement strand
TCTTCTTTGGCACTACTGTGAATGGAATAGAGTCCTTAACTGTTTTTTCAGCTTGACTATTGTTGGTATATATAAAGGCTACCGATTTATGAATGTTGATTTTGTAACCTGAGACGCTGCTGTATTCCTTGATCACTTCTAGGAGTTTTGTAGTAGAATCCCTGGTGTTTTCCAGATATGCAATCATATCATCTGGGGAAAGCAAAAGTTTGATCTCTTCTGACCCTATATGGATATCCTTGATAGTGTTTTCGTCCCTGATTGCGATGGCTAAAACTTCCATTACAATGTTAATGAGCAGTGGAGACAATGGGCAACCTTGTCTTGATTCTGATCTGAGTGCAAATGATTTCAATTTAACACTTTTCAATGCAATATTGGCTGTGGGTTTGTTGTAGATGGCCTTTATCAGTTTAAGAAATGTCTCATCTATACTAATTTTCCTAAGTGTTCTGATCATGAAGGGATGCTAGATATTATCAAAACTTTTTCTGCATCAATTGAGAGAATCATATGGTCTTTGTTTTTTAATTTGTTTATGTGCGGGATTATATTTGTAGATTTACGTATATTGAACCAGCCTTGCGACCCTGGGATAAAAGCGACTTGGTTATGATGTATAATTTGTTTGATGTGTTGCTGGATTCTGTTTGTTAGGATCTTGTTGAATATTTTTGCATCTATATTCGTTAGTGATATTGGTCTATAATTTTCTTTTCTTGTTGGGTCTTTTCCTGGTTTGGGGATCGGGTTGATGTTTGCTTCATAGAACATGTTGGGTAATATTCCTTACTCTGCCGTGAAGCAATGTGATCCCGGGCTTATCCTTTTAGGGAGATTTTGTATGGTTGATGCTATTTCAAAACTTGATATAGATCTGTTCAGCATTTCCACTTGATTCTGGTTAGGTCTTACAAGGTGACGTGCTTCCAAGTATTGGTCAGTTTCCTTCATATTTTCATATTTCTGAGAATAAAGTTTCTTATAATATTCATTAAGGATATTTTGAATTTCTGATGATTCTGTTGTTATTTTGTCTTTGTTATTTCTGATTCATCGAGTTAAAGATATTACTTTTTTTTTTCTTGATTAGGTTAGCCAAAGATTTATCTACTTTATTGACTTTTCAAAAAGCCCACTTTTTGATTTATTGATCTGTTGTATAATTCTTTTGTTTTCAATTTTATTTAATTCTGCTCTAATTTTGGTTATTTCTTTTCTTGTACTGGATTTGGGGTTGGAATGTTCTTCCTTTTTCAATTGCTTCAGATGTCCCATTAAGTTAACTTCCTCACTTTTTATTCTCTTCAGGAAGACTTGCAGCGCTATAAATTTCCCTCTTAGGACTCCCTTTGTGGTATCCCAGAGTTTCTGACAATTCGTGTCTTCATTGTCATTTTGATCCAAAAATTTGGCAATTTCCTTCTTAATCTTATCTCTGACCCAGCTATCATTCAGCATAATGTTATTTAACTTCCATGTTTTTGTATGAGTATGCAGATTCCTATTGTTACTGAGTTCAACTTTTATTCCATTGTGGTCCGAGAAGATGCGAGGAATAATTTCTATTCTTTTAATTTTACTGAGGTTAGACTTGTGATCTAAGTTGTGATCGATTTTGGTGTATGTTCTGTGGGTTGATGACAAGTATGCGTATTCAGTTTTGTTGGGATGAAATGTTCTGTAGATGTCTGTTAAAACCAAATGTTGGATAGTTAGGTTTAAATCTAAAATTTCTTTGCTCAGCTTCTTATTGGAGGATCTATCCAACACTGCCAAAGGAGTGTTAAAATCGCTGAATATTATGGAGCTGGAGGAAATCAAGTTACTCATGTCTGTTAGAGTTTCTCTTTTAAATTGAGGTGCATTCTGTTTGGGTGCATAAATATTAATAATTGAAATCTCATCATATTATTACCCTTAACAAATATGAGGTTATAATTCTTATCTTTCCTTACTTTTGTTGGTTTAAATCCTATTGTATCTGCATATAGAATTACAACACCTGCTTTTTTCTGATTACCGTTTGCCTGAAATATGGACGACCATCCTTTCACCCTGAGTCTATATTTATCTTTTAAGGTAAGATGAGATTCTTGTATGCAGCTAATATGTGGCCTGAGTTTTTGTATCTAGTTAGCCAACTGTGCCTCTTTAGAGGACAGTTTAAGCCATTCACGTTATTGGAGAATATTGATAAGTTTTTTAAATTTTTGGTATCCAGTTTTTTGAAATCCAGTGGACATTTTTAATCCTTTTACCACTGTGAAAGTTGGACTTTGATCAAAAGTTTCTGAGTCAGTTTACTTGTGTGGTAACGGATGTGGCTGATCATTATTGATGATAGTTCTGAGAATATCCTTAAGAGCCATTTTGGTTATGGCAAATTTCTTCATCATGTGTGTGTTGAAAGTATTTAGTTTCTGTTTCATTAATAAAACTCAGTTTAGCTGGGTACAGGATCCAGTGTTGAAAGTTATTTTGTTTTAGGAGATCAAAAGTCAATGACCACCCTCTTCTAGGTTGAAAGGTTTCATCAGAGAGATCTGCAGTTATTCTACTATTCTTCCCTTTGTAGGTTATGGTTTTCTTACGTCTGGCTGCTTTCAGAATTTTCTTCTTCATATTAACTTTAGTGAAGTTAATTATGATGTGCCTGGGGGATGTCTTATTCGGGTTGAGTCATGCTGGGGTCTGAATTTCAGAAAATCTTGGCATGTCTGGAAAATTCTCTTTCATAATTTCATGGAGAAGAGCCTCTGTGCCTTGTGAAGCCACTTCATCTCTTTCAGGGATTACAATGAGGTGGATATTAGCCTTCTTCGAATTATCCCAGAGCTCTCTGAGAGAATGTTCCATATTTGCCCTCCATTTCTCTTCCTCTTTGAGAGTTTTGGAGAGTTCAAAAGCTTTGTCTTCAATGTCATAAGTCCTTTCTTCTACTTGCTCGACTCTGTTACTGAGGGATTCTACTGTATTTTTCACATCTTTGAGTGCTGCAAATTCTTGCTTCAATGTGTGTAAATCTTTGGTGATCTTGTCTCTAAATTCGTTGATTTCTTGAGACAACTTTTGAATTTTTCCTCGAATTTCCAATTCCCACTTTTCCTCCATTCTATTAATCTTGTTTGGAATCCAAACTTTGAACTTGATTTATGACATGTCAGCCATCTGTTTATGAATGGTATCTTAAGTTACATCTGCCATATCTTTCTTTGGGGCGTTTGATCGCCTCTCGTGATTCATGTTATCAGGGTTTTTCCACTGATTATGCCCCATGATTATTTTACACCATTTGACTAGATGTGTGGATATACGAAAGTTGGGTTCAGGGCTCTGGGAGTAGTGATTAACCAGCCGTTTTCCCAAAAGCTGGCATTGGTGTCTGTACCTCTTCCACTGGAGCTTTGCCAAGGATCTGTACCGTGCTACTGCCTTAGAATCTGGTAACCTGCTTGCTGTGGTGGGGCTAAGTGGCTCTGTCTTGTTTTTAGCTTGTCTCTGTTCTACCCTAGTGAATCAGTTCCTTTGGGTTAAAGTCTCAGCTGTGGAGAAATAGTAGCAATTAAGTCACCCTCCCCCCCACAGGCAACATTTGGAAAAGGAAAATCAAACCTTCCTACAACCCCACACCCAGGGTGCCACTTGGACAGTCCTCTGTCGATTGGCCCAGTTCATGAGGTCCAAATCAATTTTCTCCATCAGCACCTGTCTCAGGTGGGAGATTTTAAAAGGTTTCTGGCAAGTAGATTGCACGGGTCTGTTGACAACTCAAATATGACTTGCTCCAGTGCTCTGTGAGGTCAGGAGGACCCTCTTCAAAAATAGATTAGTCTGGGAAGGTTGATGCCTTCTTCCCCAACTTGCACCTCTGTCACACCCAGTCTCTGATAGCTTCACTGGGCTGTGACCCAGTTGCCTCCAATGAGCAGATACTCCAGTGGTATGCACCTGCCTGAATCACAGGGAGATCTATGTCTCTTCAGCCAGGCCGCTGCTCTCTGCCACTATCCAGCAGGGGGAGGTGAGGCCTGACCACCTTTGGTGCTTGATGGGGGCTGGGGCTGTTCACTCAGTTCTGGCCCTGCCCCTGATTGATGTTACTGACAGAACAGAAGAACTTTTTGGGATTTGTTTCTGTCCCGGCTAAATTCCCCTGCAGAAAAGAAGATGTTTTGAGTTCCCAGAACCTGCACCTCAGGCCCTGTCTTTGCTGCTGCCCAGTAGTGTGTATTCGCAGCATGGTTAGCTGTCAGTTCTAGCCTCCTGCCCTCCTTTGTCTAGGCTGATGATCCCCCAAGGACGGGGTGCATCTTAGGCTCAGTAAAGCAGTCCTCTTGGTCAGCCCTGCCCTGGGAACCTGCCTATCCTGTGCGTACATTTTCTAGTCCTCACGCACCCCCCAGTCCGGTACTGCCTCAGGCAAACGCTTAACTCACGTGGCCTGCATTTCCGCCCCAGATCTTTTCTGACAGTGGCTGCCACTGGAGAAGATGCCTGGCCTCCTCTGGTTGCCCAGAGAGACAGGGGGTGTGACTCCGGAATATCTAGGGGTGAGCCCTATTGTTGCCATAAACGGCTGTTGCTCTGCACCTCGGGGCACTGCCACACCGGTGTGGTTCCCTCTCAGCCTACCGTCCTTTTCTCACTCCCATGCCGCAGAATCAGCATTGGCCAGCAGCAGTGCATGCCCTGTCTGCACCTCTTGAGATAATACCCAAGAATCTGGACTCCTGGGTGCAGTCTTCCAGACCTCAGAGAGTGGAGGGGAGTTTTGGGAGCTTAGAATTGCAGGTAGAGAATATATACAGGTTTATGCCTGGCAGTACAGCGCCATGGCACCCTAGTAGGGGAAGTAGGTCCAGTTTTTAGAGGGTCTCTTCCATGGGATATAATGGGAGGACTTTTGAACTCTGCTCGTTTGTTTTCGGGGTACTCCAAGCCGTTTTCATTGGGGAGGGGACTTCCATCCTCTTGGTGATGGATTTCGTACCTTTTGTTTGTATCCTTGGGGTCGCAACTTACCTCAGCAGGATTGATGTGCATTCTTCAACCTTCTCTCTTGGCACAGCTGTAATCCACCAGGTTACTTGCTAAATTTCTGTCCTTTAGCTCTTGTTCTGGATGGGAGCCTCTGGCAAGGGAGATACCATGATCATGAAGGTGATTTTCCCAGGGCAAGGCTGATCCATTGCACTCTGGCTGTTTTGACCCCTGAGATTTCCCCAAATGTGGGAAACTCGACTGCATAAATTGTGGTAGTGGGTGACTGTGTTTATGCTTTCCCCCAAAGGAACACAACATGCACGCACTTCCTGGTGTGTGGTGTAGCTGCCAGGCAGATGGGCCAACAGGAACTCAACTCACTCAGCATTCTCTGAAGTTACCAGTCAGCCCCCTCATCTTGATTGTTATTGCATATACAAAGGTTACTGACTTGTGGACATTGATTTTATATCCTGAGACATTACTGTATTTTTTGATGACTTCCAGGAGTCTTGTGGTCGAGTCTTTTGGGTTGTATAAGATCATGCGTCAGTAATTTGGATTCCCTTCATTTCCTTGTCTTGCCTAATTGTATTGGCTAGAACTTCCAGCACTATGTTGAAACGTAATAGTGACAGAGAACAACCTTTTCTGGTTCCAGTTTTAAGTGGAAAAGCTTTCAGTTTTACTCCATTCCATAAAATATTAGCTGTGGGTTTGTCATAGATAACTTCAATCAGTTTAAGAAATGTGCCACCTATGCCTATGCTCTTCAGTGTTCTAATTAGAAAAGGATACTGGATTTTATCGAATGCTTTTTCCACATCTATTGAGAGGATCATATGGTCTTTGTTTTTTCTTCTGTTGATACAGTGAATAACCTTTATGGACTTGCATATGTTAAACCATCCTTGCGTCCCTGGGATGAAACCTAGTTGATCATGATGTGTGACTTTTTTGATGATAAGCTGTAATCTATTGGCTAGGATTTTGTTGAGACTTTTTGCATCTATATTCGTTAATGAAATTGATCTGAAATTCTCCTTTTTAGTTGGGTCTTTTCCTTGTTTTGGTATCAGGTTGATGTTTGTTTTGTAAAACATGTTGGGAAACATTCCTTCCTCCTCCATTTTTTGGAATAATTTATGTAGTACCGGAATAAGCTATTCCTTGAAGGTTTGATAGAATTCTGGTGTGAAGCCATCTGGACCATGGCTTTTTTTGTTGGAAGCTTTTTTATTGTTTTTTTAATCTCTGTGCATGAAATTGGTCTGTTAAGGAGCTCTATTTCTTCCTGGCTAAGTCTAGGGAGAGGGTGTGATTCTAAATATTGATACATTCCCCTCACATTGTCAAATTTTCAGGCATAGTCTTTCTGGTACTATTCAGAGATGATCTCTTGTATCTCTGTGGCATCAGTTGTTATTTCCTCTTTATCATTTGTGATTGAGGTTACTAGACATTTTACTTTTCTGTTTCTAGTTAGTATGACAAAAAGTTTATCTATTTTTATTCTTTCAAAAATGCAACTCCTTGTTTCATTAATTTTCTGAATGATTCTGTTGTTTTCAGTTTCATCAATCTCTGATTTAATTTTGGTTTATTTCTTTTCTTCTACTGGGATTATGCTTAGATAGTTCTTCTTTTTCCAATTCCATAAGATGGCTTGTGAGTTTGTTGATGTGCTTTCTTTCTGTTTTTCGAAATTAGGCATTTAAAGTGATAAATTTTCCTCTCAAAACTGCTTTTACAGTATTCTACAGGTTTTTTTGGCTTATGTCTTCATTGTTGTTATGATCAAGGAAGTTAATTATTTCCTCTTTTATTTCTTCCTGCACCCTATTGTCATTCAACAGAAGGTTGATTAATTTCCATGCCTTTGTGTGGGGTTGAACATTTTTGTTGGAGTTGAGTTCCACATTTAATGCCTTGTGGTCTGAGAAGATACAAGGTAAAATTTCAATTCTTTTGATTCTTTTGAGGTTTGTTTTGTGTGCTAGGGTATGATAAATTTTGGAGAATGTTCCATGGGGCTATGAGAAAAATGTATATTCTTTGTCTTTGGGATGGAGTTTTCTATATGCATCTATCAAGCACAGTTGTTCTAGGGTCTCATTTAAGTCCCTCATATCTTTGTTTACCGTATATACTGGAGTATAAGCCGAGTTTTTTTGGCACAAAATTTGTGCTGAAAAACCCAAACTCGGCACAAATTTTGTGCCGAAAAAACTCGGCTTATACTCGAGTATATACGGTAATTTCTGTTTAGAGGATCTGTGCAGCTTTGTAAGAGAAGTGTTAAAGTCCCCTGTTATTATGGTATTATACGATATCATATTTCTCAGACTGAGTAAGGTCTGTTTCAAGAATCTGGGAGCATTTAAATTGGGTTTATAAATATTTAGAATTGACATGTCTTCTTGTCATATTTTTCCCTTGACCAATATAAAGTGACCATCTTTGTCTTTTTTGACTTTAGTTGCTTTAAATCTACATGTATCTGAAAGTAAGATTGCAACTCCTCTTTTCTTCTGAATTCCGTTTGCCTGAAAAATTGTCTTCCAACCCTTTACTCAGAGTTTTAATTTGTCTTTTGAAGCTAGGTGTGTTTCCTGCAGATTGCAAATGGATGGCTTGTATTTTTTTATCCAATCAAGCCAATCTATGTCTCTTCAGTGGGGAATTCAAGCCGTTAACATTTACTGAGATAATTTATAACTGGTAGTGTTTTATTCATCTTATTTTGAGAGTCCATTGCTTAGTTTTATCTTTTGCATTAGTGTGGAAGTTAGTTTCTGTCCCTTATTTGCTGAGTTCTTACTTTGTTGTTTATTCATTGTGATGTTCAGTGTCTAGAACATGTTGAAATATTTCCTGTAGAGCTAGTCATGTTGTGGGGAATTTCCTCAGTGTTTGTATATACATAAATAATTTGATTTCTCTGTTAATTTTAATGCTTAGCTTAGCCGGATATAGAATTCTGGGCTGGAAATTGTTCTATTTAAGTAGATTAAAGGCAGATGACCATTGTCTTCTTGCTTGGAAAGTTTCATTAGAGAAGTCTGCAGTCACCCTGATAGATTTGCCCCTGTAGGTCAACTGGCGCTTACTCCTGGCAGCTTGAAGAATCTTTTCTTTTGTCTTGACTTTGGACAGATTCATCACAATGTGTCTTAGAGAAGCTCTCTTTGAGTTGAGGTGACCTGGGGTCTGATATCCCTGTGAAAGGAGTATATTAGAATCTTTGGTGATATTTGGGAAATTTTCATTTATAATATTTTCTAGTATGTCTTCCATTCCCCTGGGGCATTCTTCTTCCCCTTGAGGGATACCTATAACTCATATGTTTGAACGTTTTATAAAGTCCCATAATTCTGTGAGTGAACGTTCTGCTTTCTCTCTTTTCTTTTCTGCCCTTTTAACTATCTGAGTTATCTCAAGAGCTTTGTCCTCTACCTCTGAGATTCTTTCTTTTGTGTGGTCCAATCTATTCTTGATATTTTGTATTGCATCTTTAAGTTCCCTAATTGACTGCTTCAGTTCCTTCAGTTCTGCTATATCCTTTCTATATTCTTCATAACATTCATCTCTTATTTGATTATGTTTTTGGATTTCCTTTGGTTATTTTCCACTTTATCAGCAGTTTCCTTCATTGTTTCCATCATTTCCTTCATTGTTTTCATCATGTGTATTCTAAAGTCCCTTTCTGTCATTTCTAATGTTTCTTTATAGGTGGAATCCTCTGCAGTAGCTACCTCATGGTTACTTGGGGAGGTTTCTCTGGACTTGTTTTTCATGTTGCCAGGAGTTTTCTGCTGATTCTTCTTCTTGAGTGATTTCTTTTATCTGTTTCCTTGCCCTAATTTTCCTTTTACTTTCTTTTGCTCTTTAAGTTACCGTGCCTCTGGATTAGGGTTTCAATGTTTCCTTTTTGGTACAGGACCAGAAGGATGAGAAGGTTGAACAGCAAGAAGGGAAAAAAGAAAGAAAAAAAGAAGAGTAGAAAAAGGAGAAATGAGAGGGGGTGGGTAAAAGGGAATAGTGACAAAAAGAAGAAGGGCACATAAAGAGGGAGACAGAGCAATAGAGGTTTACAGTAGGGTAGTTTGACCCAACCTTAAAAACTCCCAACCTCTGGGGGTGCTTGGTTTGGTGCTTCCCTTGAAGTCATCAGCTCTTTGGTAGCCTGTAACCTCACCTCCACCAAGTAGAGAGAAAAGACAAAAATGCTATAAATCAAACCAAAACAAGCAAACAGAAAAGTTTGCAGGATAAAATTGGGGGGGGGGGGGAAACAAACAATAACAGGTAGAAAGGCTAGCAAAAATGCGGTTCTAATTGTTCAAAAAGGCAACAATGGGAAATTATATTTATACCAGGAAAATGAAGAAAGAACAGAAAGGGAAAAAAAGAAGAAAATGAAAATCTATAAGGAAAATTTTGAAATTAAAAACCGAAACAATAACAACAAAAACAAACACAAAACAAAGCAGTATATATAACTTACTGAATATTTTCTGGGCAACAGGTGATCCTCTGAGGTCCAAGATGTTAATCACAATGTTGATAATGCCTATATGAGATGGAGACTGGAGGCCTCTGCTGATTTGTCAAACCCTGCAGGATGGAGAAACTAAGTCTCTCCTCAGCCCTCTTAAAAGGCACTTTAAACTGCTAACCTTGGCTAAGCAGAAGCTTTCCCAGGAATATGCTTGTCACTGGAATCACTCCTGAAGTGGCTATCCACTTACCAGTGTGCCAAAACCAGTCTCACTCTATGCCCCTGCGGGCTAAGGCTGTAAAGAGTCTCAGTCACTAGATTACTTGCTCCCGCCCAATACGTGCTCTGCGACCCTGAAGGCAGAGTTTGCCAGGACTCTTCTCCCACAATGGCTCCGCGTGACCCATAGCCGAACACTATTAGCTCCGTCTGGCTCAGCGGCTCAGTCTGGGGCCCTAGACTGAGCCGCTTAAAGTCCTCCGCACTCTTGCCCAAGTTCTCCCAAAGTAGTTCAGCTGAGTGGCAAGACCAAAAAACCAAAGCAGCTCATAGGTAAGGCCTTTCCAGTTTGCAATCTCACTGCTGCTGTACTTATAGCTGCTGGCGGGATTAGACCGAACAAACACACACAACCACTTTCCAGTTTTCTACTGCTTTTGTCCTTCTCATGGGGTCCAGAAGTCTCTTGCTAACTCCCTGTGTCCTCAAAGGCATGTTTATGGGCAGATCTCACCAGCCAGAGATGTCTGGAGTCTTGTCTCCCCAGACTCACCGTGCCCAGTTGCAAGGAAGCTGTTACTCGGCTGCCATCTTGTTCCTTAAACCTGAGTTTTAATTTTTCATTTGCGGCTAGGTGTGTTTCCTGTAGAAAGCAAAAGGATGGCTTGTGGTTTTTAATCCAGTCAGCCAATCTGTGCCTCTTCAGTGGGGAATGCAAGCCATTAACATTTATTGACATAATTGATACTTGTGGTAGTGTTCTACTCATCTTGTTTTGTGAAAGTCCATTGCTTAGTTTTATCTTTTACATTATTGTGGAACCTAGGTTGTGTCCTTTATTTGCTGAGTTCTTCCTTTGCTGTTGATCCATTGTGATGGTCAGTGTGTAGAACAGGTTGAAGTATTTCCTGTAGAGCTGGTCGTCCTGTGGCAAATTTTTGTCAGTATTTGCCTATCAGTAAATGATTTGATTTCTCTGTCAATTTTAAAGCTTAGCTTAGCAGGATATAGAATTCTGGCCTGGAAATTGTTTTCTTTAAGTATATTAAAGGTAGGTGACCATTGTCTTCTGGCTTGAAAATTTTCATTAGAGAAGTCTGTAGTCATGCTGATGGATTTACCTCTGTAGGTCAATTGACACTTACTCCTTGTGGCTTGCAGAATTGTTTCTTTTGTCTTGACTTTGGACAGGTTTATCACAATGTGTCTTGGAGAAGCTTGATTTGAGTTGAGACTGCCTGGGGTCCCATATCCCTCTGAAAGTAGTGTGTCAGAATCTTTGGTGATATTTGGGAAATTTTGATTTATAATATCCTGTAGTATGGTTTTCATTCCTCTATAACTATTCGAGTTATCTCAAGAGCTTTGTCCTCTACTTCTGGGATTCTTTCTTCTGCATGTTCTAATCTGTCACTGATAATTTCTGCTGCATCTTTAAGTTCCCTAATTGACTACTTCCATTCTTTAAGCTTTGCTATATCCTTTCTATATTCATCATTTAGTTCATTTCTTATTTGATTCTGTTTTTGGATTTCCTTTTGATTATTTTCCACTTTCTCAGCAATTTCCTTCATTGCTTTCCTCATACATATTTTTAATTCCCCTTCTGTCATTTCTAACATTCCTTGATAGATGGAATCATCCTCTGTAGTTGCTACCTCATGGTCACTTGGTGGCCGGGGGGGGGGAGGAGGGGGAGTTGTTCTGTTCTGGTTTTTCATGTTGCCAGGTTTTTTCTGCTATTTCTTGTTCAAGGTTGTTTTCTTTTTGTCTGTTTCTTTGACCTAATTTTCCCTTTCACTTCCTCTTGCTCTTTAAGTTACATTGCCTCTGACCTAAGGTATTGGTATGTCCTTTAGGTACAGGAGTAAAAGGATGAGAAGATTGACGAGCAAGAAGGGATAAAAGATTTAAAAAAGAGAAAGGAAAGGGGGTGAGTAAAAGGGAATATTGACAGAAAGAATAGAGGCATAGAAAGAGAGAGACAGGAGTAATAGAGGTGTACAGTAGGGTACTTTGACCCACACCTTTGAAACTCCAACATCTAGGGGTGCTGGGTTTGGTGATTCCTTTGACATCTGCAGCTCTTTGCCAGCCTGAGCAGGCACAATACTCCACCTCCACCAAATAGATAAGATAAACAAAAATAGTATAAATCAAACAAAACCAAACAAACAAAAAACCTTACAGGATAAAATTGTGGGAAAAAAACAAATAACAGGGGCAGAAAAACTAGCAAAAATGAAGTTCTTCTTATTAAAGAAGGCAACAATGTAAAATTATATTTATATGAGAAAAATGGAGAAAAAAGAAGAAGACAAATCGAGGAGGGGGGAGTTGAAAAAAAGAAAGAAAACAAAACAAAGTTATCTATGTATCTATAGCTGTGTCTATATATCTTGTTGAATATTGCCTTGGCAGTAGGTGATCTTCTGGGGTGTGAGATGGTAATCACAATGCTGATACAGCTATATAAGATGGAGACTGGAGGCCTCTGCTGACTTCTTTGTCCTGAAACTCCACAGGGTTAAGAACCTGAATCTCTCCTCAGCCTGCTTAATAGACCCGCTTTGACTTTCCAAACGGTGACCATTTGCTAAGCAGAAGCTTTCCCAGGATAATATGTGTCTCTGGGATCTCTCCTGAAGTGGCTGCCTGCTTATCAGGTGCCTCACTATATACCCCTGAGGGCTGAGGCTGAAAGACAGTTCTCCCACTGCCAAACAATGAAAGCTCTGCTCTTCCCTGGTGTTGCAGTCCTGGCCTCTAGGCACTGTTCAAAGTCACTTGCTCACTCACCCAAGTCTCCCAGCATGGGCCTCACTCTGGGACCTCGAGGGCTGAGCCTGCAAGGCTTCTCTCCCACAATGGCTGCACGCAGCCCATAATCAAACCACGAAAGCTCTCTTTCAGCCTAGCGGCTAAGTCCTGGCCTCTGGGCTCTGCCCTAAGTCACTTGCTTACTCCCCCAAGGTCTCCCACGGTAACTCAACCAAGTGCCAAAGTCCAAAAAAATAAAACAACCCTCAGAGAAGTCCTTCCCTGTTTGCAAACTCTCACTGTTGCTAATGCTGCAGCCTCCACAACCTCAGACTGAATGCAATCACTTGCTACCTGTGCAGTGCTTTCGTCCTCCTCCTGGGGTCCAGAAGTCTCCCACTGCCTCCCTGCATCCCCAAAAGGATGTTTTTGGGCAGAGGCCACAAGTCAGAAGTGGCTTGAGTCTTCTCTCCCCAATCTCACCTCGCCCAGTTGCAAAGAAGTTATTTCTCATCCGCCATCTTGCTTCACTTACCCCATTTATTTATTTTTGTTGATAGATTGACAAGAGGATGTTCTTCATAAATTCTTTCTGAAGGCCTATATCATTAGGAGTTATTCCCTTTAGGGTTTTTATCATTTCATGTCTTAGATTTAAATCTTTTATCCAGCATGTGTTAATTTTTGTAAATAGTGAGGTACAGGTCCAGTTTCAGTCTTTAACATGTGGCTAATCAGTTCTTCCAGCACCATTTATTAAATAGGGATTCTTTTCCCCAATGTAAGCTTTTGTTTAGTTTATTGAAGATCAGATGGTGCTATGAGGCCGGTTTCATCTCTAGATTTTCTGTTCTCTTCCATAGATCTATGTCTATTTTTGTGCCAGTACTATGCTGTTTTGATTGCTATAGACGTGTAGTATAACCTGAAGTCTGGTAACATGATGCATCCAGATTTGTTTTTATTTCATAGAACTGCATTGGTTATTTGGGGCTTTTTCTGATTCTATATGAATTCAAGAACTTTTTTTTTTTTTTCTTTTTAGTTCTTCAGAGTATGGCAGTGGTGTTTTAATGGAGATTGGGTTAAATCTATAGATCGCTTTGGGTAATATAGGCATTTTAACAATGCTGATTCTTCCAAACCATGAACATGATATGCTTTTCTGTTTGTTAATGTCTTCTGCTATTTCTTTTCTCAGAGTTTCATAGTTCTGTTTATAGAGACCATTCATATCCTTTGTTAAGTATATTCCAATGCATTTTATTTTCTTTTGGTGGCTATTGTGAACCATACTGTATCTTTGATTTGCTTCTTATCTTGACCATTATTGATGTATATGAAGGCTACTGATTTGTGAACATTGATTTTATATTGGGAGCCATTATTGCATTTCTTAATCATTTCTAGGAGTCTCTTTCTTGAGTCCTTGAGATTTTCTAAGTATTAATATAAGACCATATTACTGGCAAAGAGTAAAGTTTGACTTCCTCTGTCCCCATTGAGATACGCTTGATTGCCTCCTTTTGCCTGATTACATTGGCTAGGACTTCTGGCACTATTTTGAATAGTAATGGTGATAGTGGACATCCTTGTCTGGTTCCAGTTCTAATTGGAAATACTTTCAGTTTTACTCCATTCACTTTATATTGACTGTGTTTGTCAAAGATGGCTTCTGTGAGTTTTAGAAATGTTCTATATATGCCTATTTTCTTATGAATTCTTATGATAAAATTATGCTGCATTTTTTTAATTGCTTTTTATGTGTCTATTGATAACATCATTTGGTCTTTTTTTTTTTTTTTTGCTTCTGTTTATGTGATGAATTATGTTTGCCTATGTTGAACCAGCCTTGCATCCCTGGGATGAAGGGCACCTGGTCCTGATATATATATATTTTTAATGGTTAGCTGTATTCTGTTTGCTAAGATATTATTGAGTATTTTTGAGTCAATATTAATTATATTGTTCCATAGTTTTCTTCTTTTTTGTTAAGTCCTTTCCTGGTTTTGGTATCAGGGTGATATTTGCTTCATACAAAGTGTTAGGGTGAATTCCTTCCTTTTCAATGTTTTGGAATGGGTTCTGCAATATATGTATGAGCTCTTCTTTGTAGATTTGGTAGAATTCTAGTGAATTCCAGGATTTTTTTTTTTTTTTAACTGTGGCAAGCTTTTTTATTGTTGTTGCAATTTCAGTGTTTGTTATTGGTCTATTCAAGAGTTCTATTTGTTCCTGGTTGAGTCTAGGGAGGTGGTATGATTCCAGGAATTGGTCTGTTTGCTCACGTTTTCAAATGTCTAGGTACAGTTTTTTGTAGTGATCAGTGATAATCTTTCATATGTCGGTGCCTGTTGTTATGTCCTCCTTTTTGTTTCTGATTGAGGTCATTAGAGATCTTACCTTTCTGATTCTGGTTAATCTAGTGAATGGTTTATTGATTTTATTTATATTTTCAGAGAACCAACTTTTTTGTTTCATTGATCTTCCAAATAGTGTCTTATTTCATTTAGTTTGTATCTGATTTTGGATATTTCTTTTCCTTTGCTCAGTTTGGGGTTTGATTGTTCTTCCTTATTCTTTGAGATTATTCATTAGATTTCTGTTTTATGCTCTTTCTGGCTTTTTGGTTGTAGACATTTAATCTGATAAACTTCCCTCTTAGGACTGCTTTTGCTGTATCCCACAGGTTTTGATGGCTGTGATTTTGTTGTCATTTTGTTCAAGGAATGTAATGATTTCCTCCTTTATCTCCTCCTTGACTCACCTGTTGTTCAGCATAAGGTTGTTTAGTTTCCACAACTATGTGGGGATGAAGGTTTTTGTTGGAGTTGAATTCTTTTATTGCATTGTGTTCCATAAAGATACAAGGTATTTCTATTCTTTAAATTTGATGGGGTTTGATTTGTGTCCTAGGATGTCACCAATTTTGGACAATTATCCATGGGCTCATGAGAAGAATGTACAATCAATATTATTGGGGTGAAATGTTCTGTATGCATCTGTTAAGCACATTTGTTCTAGAGTCATGTTTAATTTCATTGCTTTTTTGTTTCGTGTTTTCCTGGAGGATCTGTCCAATTCTGTCAGTGGGGTGTTGAAGTTCCCTGTTATTATGGTGTTGCAGGGTATCATATTGTTCAGAGCAAGTAGCGTTTCCTTTATAAATCTGGGAAGGTTGAAGTTGGGTGCATAGATATTTTGTTTGAAATGTCTTGTTATTGTATCATTCTCTTGACCAGTGTACAGTGTCCATTTTTGTCTTTCTTTACATTTATTGCTCAAAGCCAAATGTATCTGCAGATAGGATTGTGACTCCCACTTTCCTTTATTTCCATTTGCCTGAAATACTGTTTACCATACCTCATCCTGAGTCTTCTTTTGTCCTTGGAGTTTAGATGTGAAGACAGCATATAGTTGGCTTGTTCTTTTTTATCCAGTCAGCCAGCCTGTGCCTCTTCAGTGGGGAATTGACATCATTCACATTCACATTTATTGAGAGAATAGATAAGTATGGTGGCATTTTCTTCATCTTGTTTTGTGGAGGTCTGACATCTGCCTGGTTTTATTCCTTGGGCCACTGTGGAAGCCAGACTTTGTCCTTTAGTTTCTGGGTGTCTTTGCTGGTGGTCCATTGTGATGGTCTGTGTATTATACAGGTATGAGTTCTTCCTGTAGAGCTGGTCTTGTAGTCACAAATTTCCTCAAAGTTTACTTGTTGGTAAAAGATTTGATTTCTCCACAGAATAGTTCAGCAGGATATGGAATCCTGGCTGGAAGTTATTTTGTTTGAGAAGATTGAAGATAGGCAACAACTCTCTTCTGGCTTGTAAAGTTTCAGCTGAGAAGTCCACTGTCACCCTAATGTTTTTGCCTTTGTAGGTAAGCTGTTGCTTATGCCTGGCTACTTTCAAAATTTTCTATTTTATTTTAAATTTGACCAGGTTAATACAATGTGTGTAGGAGATGCTTTTTTTTAAGTAAGTTATCCAGCAGTTCAATATTCATCTAGTTTCTGTATTTCTGGGTCTCTGTCCATACTTGGACAATTGTTCACTATAATGTGTTCAACTAGAGCTTCTGTGCTTTGGGGACTCTTTCTTCTCTTTCAGAGATTCCTGTAAATTGTATATTTGTATGCTTCATGTAATCTGATAACGAAGAGATTGCTCTGCTTTTGCTCCCTTCTTTTCTGCCTCTTTGAATGGTTAGGTTAGTTCAAAAGTCATGTCTTCAAGTTCTGAGATTCTTTCTTCTCTTCGTACTAATCTGTTGCTACTGTGTTTTGAAACTCCTTGAATGCCTCTTACCACTTTTTAAGCTCTGTTATATCCTTCCTAATTATGTCTAGATCCTTAGTGACTTTGTCTTTAATTTTGTTGATTTCTTAAGATAATTTTTGGACTATTTTTCTACCTTCTCATCAATTCTGTTCATCTTATCTGCTATTCATACTCTTAAATCCAGTTCTCTCATTTCAACAATTTCCTTACAAATGGCATCTTCATCTGCAGCTGTAATTCAGTGGTTCTCAACCTTCCTAATGCCGCAATGTATTTTCATTGTTACAAAGGGGTCGCGACCCACAGGTTGAGAACCGCTGCTGTAATCTTGAGGGAATCAATCTGCTCTCGATTTTCATGTCGCCAGTGTTCTTTTGCTAATTCCTCACCATGTATGTTTTCTATTTAGTTTTTTTTTAATTCTAAGCTAATAGGTTAGGGTGTTCCTAAATTGTAGTTGAGAGATATTCTAGTTGCGCTCAATTAGTTGGCTCACAGGAAGCAGTGGGGGCCTGGAGGTCAGAGTCTGGGCCAACCAAGTGGCATAACAGTCTGCTTGTTTTAGTACTATTCAGCAGGCTCTAGGGCTGTTGTATGCCCAGTCAGAAGGCTAGTGTTGGTATCTGCTGCCCCAGAATGTAGAGCTCTCCATGCCCCATCTAGGATATGCCAAAGTGAAGTTGAACCTCCTTGTTCCACCAGTTTCTCTGTAGGTTTTAGGGTTGTTTGGCCGCCATATCCAGTGGGCCAATATCATTTTCAGAGGCCCTGAGGATGGAAGTTTCCATACCTCTTCCAGGATCTTCTGAAGCAAAGTGGCAACTTGCTGTTGTGAGAAACGTTCAGCAGTTTTTAGGGCCTTTAGGATGACAAATTTTCAGGGCTGATATTAGTTTCAGAGGTCCCAGGTCCCAGAGGTCTCCACACTCCTTCTAAGACTTGCCAAAGTGAAGTGGCAGCTTACTGTTCCACTGACCCACTCAGGATGGTTTTGGGGCCATTTACATGCTAAATCTGGTGAGCTGTTATTAGTTTCAGAGGCTCCAGGATATGCAGCTTACCATTCCCCTTCTCCACTGTCCATTTAAATGAGCCACTGCTGTCTCCTATGGCTCTTACCACTGATAGCCTGCCAAAGCTGCCTTTCAGGGCTTCATGGTCTCCTGAGCCCCAGCTTGATTTCCTCTAAATTAGGAGGGGTGTGGCTTGGGCAGGGCTTTCAGATGAACCCTCTAGGCCTGTGGTTCTCAACCTGTGGGTCGTGACCCACAGGAACTGTATTAAAGGGCCACAGCATTAGGTAGGTTGAGAACCACTGCTCTAGGCCAGGAGCAGTATGTAGGTGGCAGCCCAGACTCTCCAAGAGGTCTTGGCAGTTAGACAAAGCAGGAAGAAGACCAGGTCGGTAATAGCTTAGAGCACTGGGTCAGGACCAACTAGATAGGAGATGGGTGCCACCCACACACCCAACTCTAAGGTTTAATAGACAAAAAATAAGAAAAAGAAGGAGAAGATGGAAAAGAGAAACAATTTTTTTTTGACTGTATTAAAATCCTATTGTCATCTTGGAGGTGAAATAGGAAAGAAAAAAGGAAGATAGGAGAAAATTGTTTAAAAAGGAAAACAAAAATATTGACATCCTCTTTGTTGCCTTGGAAAAAAGAAATAGAAGAGGGAAAGAAAAAGAAAAAAGAAAAAAAAAAAAAAAAGGACTGCAATCATTAAAATCTTCTTTGTTGCCTTCAAAAAGGCAGGAAAAAAGGAGGAAAAAGAAGAAAAAATTAGAATATGATAGAAATAAATTTAAACATTGAGATTGAAATTGGCTGTAATTATTAAAATTCTGTTTGTTGTCCTGAAAAAGAAATAGGATGTAAATATATAAAGAAGTTTTATAAATAAAAAATAATTTAAAAAATAGTAGGTAGTGCTCTAGGATTAGAAATAACAAGCTGAAGTTTTTTGTGGAAGGGCTTGTCAGCTTGACATTTAGAGATGGGATTTGCTGCTCAACTCTGAATGGAAAGGTTTGGGGGACCTGTTTCAGCACTGAGGCTCCAGGGCAATGCTGCTGCACGACAGCCAGGTTCTTGTTGCAGATAGGGAGGCCCCCGTGTCTTCACATGGGCAGGGACCAAGCCTCAGTGATCTAGATGCAATCTGGAGCCTTCCCTATCCCCCACCCCCAAAACTGGTCCCTGGGGATTGGAATGAAGCCACTCTGGCCCACATTGCAAAGTTGTGGTCCCAGCTTGCCAGGAGGGTGGAGATTGAGTTGGCAGCACAGCAGTCCAAACCATGGGTCTTCAGGGTCTGTGGGAAGCTGTGCCACGCCGGACCTACCTATGAGACCACACTCACACAGGGCTACTATGCTGTCTATCCCCTTCATGCACCCTTCCTAGGTGGGGGCAATGTGGCTATATCTCCCCAGAACAAGATCTCCTGCAAAGCCCCACCTTGCCTGTCTCTGCCCAGATCCACCCACACTCTGTAAGGGAAGTGCTTGGCAATGGATATCTGGTTCTGGCTTAGAGAAGCTGCTGGTCTCCTCAGCAAGACTGGCTTGGTGCACCCGATAATTTGGGGCAGGGAGGCTCTTTCTTCATTCTGGTTGTCCGCTGGGACTGCTGTGCACAGGAATCTGGTCACTCACCAGACTACTCCACCAGGGGGCTGCAGGGGATAGCACCAGGTTCCCTGTAGCCTGTACCCACACCAAATCCCCATGTGGAATCTCTACCTCTCTTTCACCTCCACTTCACCTCTTTCCCTCCTGGGGTCTCCTTTCCACTCCTGGGGTCCTGCATAGTCACTTCATGTTCTCACATTGCTGTTTTTGAACTGGCAGTCTGAATGGCGACACCTGCACACATTTCTCCCCACTGTTGTCAGCAGAGGCTGCAAGGAGACAACCACTGTGCTGTCCTCTTATCCCCTCCTGTTTCCAAAGACTTTAAAAAATGGGGGTGATTCTGGTTGTTATTTTATAATTTTAACTAGTTATGGTGGTTTTGTTGGAGAGAGATTCTGAGAACTCTTCAAGCTGCAATTCTGGAAGTGTCTTTTACTCATTTTAGGAGTCTTTTTTTTTTTTTTTTAACCCTCAGATCATACCCTTAGTTCAGAGGTTTTCAAACTGTGGCCCTTGGATTAAGTCTGATCTGCTGCCTATTTTTCTAGGTAAAGTTTCATTGGAACACAGCTGTGCCCATTTATTACATATTGTTTGTGTCTAACAGAGTTAAGTAATAACAACTTAATCATGTGGCCCATAAAGCCTAAAATATTTATTTTCTGGCCCTTTACAGAAAAAACTGCCAGTTCATACTTTAGTTGATAAGCTTTACTAAAAGCTCTTATTACTTAAATATATAGCACATCTGCAAAACATATGAGCTATCAAAAGCACCAGCTACAATTAAAATCATATTTACATTAGAATAAAGACAAAAATGATAGATATATAAAACTTGACCTTTCTTTCCTACTATTTTCAGATCTGGTAGCTCAGCGGGGAGAAAGACTGGAATTAT
Organism: Loris lydekkerianus; assembly: GCA_963574355.1. Lineage (NCBI taxonomy): Eukaryota > Metazoa > Chordata > Mammalia > Primates > Lorisidae > Loris > Loris lydekkerianus. The sequence goes on along the minus strand of CAUYPK010025731.1, from coordinate 7,251 downwards.
TGATAGACAAAACAGAAAATCTTGTGGATTCGGTAAGTATGGAATATGATAATATTTTTTAGGATATAAAACAGAGAAACTACATAAGATTGCTGACATAATAGGGAAAACCCTTAAATTCCGTACTTTGAGGGTTTTTTTTTTTTCCTTTCTCATCTCCATTATGTGATTCATTGAGGCATAGGAAAAAAGCCATGATTTTTTTAATAGCCATTAAGGTAGCTTTTTTTTTTAATTTATTTATTTTTATTGTTAAATCATAGCTGTGTGCATTAGTGCAATCAATAAGATAGCTTTGATTTGAAAAATGTACTCAGTATATAGAAATAATTTTCTAAGTGTCCAACTGCAGGCCACATGCAGATAATATGAGGTTTTTTTTTTTTTTGCTGATCTGTGGTGGTGAATATCATGAAAATTTTGCACAGACTTTTTTATTTTTTAGTTCATCAGCTTTCATTAGTGTTTTTTTTTTTATTTAACATTCTAGCTCACAGCAAGTGCTCAGTATTGTTTCTGTTACTGTTGTTTTGAAGATCATTAGTATTTTTATTTAATGTGTTTTAGTGTTTAAAAGCACAAGCTCTAGACTCATGCTGCCTGGATTTGAATTTCACTTCTGTCACTTACTGGTTGTGTGACCTTTAGACAAGTTACTTAGCCTCTTTGTACCTCAGTTGTCATCTTCTCTAAAATGGATATAGCATTTTGAGAAATAAATTAGGTAATGCATGTAAAGTGCCTAGTAGTAACACAGTCTAATACAGTATCTAGTATGTAGTAAGATCTTATTTAAGTGTTTCTTGTTATGAATTTTATAGGGACATCTCTTAACAGTAGGTCTTGAGAGTATTACACAATACTGGATTTTGTAGCATTTAATAAATAGTTTTTCATTGACGCATGTGGTAATTGAAGAAGGAAAGAACCATGCAGAAAGTCAAAACACATGGGTTCTAGATCACACTTTACCCATTCCTTGGTGGGGATGGCAGAAAGAGGGACAAAAACAGCAAAGAAATATCCGATCTCGGATCTGCAAGCCAGTTTCGTTGGTACTTCCAGTCTATCTCTTAGTCATTCTTAATCCCTGAAAATTATCCTATTTAGAATGATCTGTGTTTGACCAGTACTGGTATAGCCCATACTTTCCAAATAAAAGTCTTCTGAATTTTGTTGACTACGTGACCCAGAATAACAGAAGGCACTAATGAACTATTATCTCTCTATGGTAGAATAACATACATGCAGAAAGTGCATCAAGTGTACTACTTTTAAGTGTACAGCTCAATTATTTTTTACATTTGTCTGTATTCATATAACCATTACCCACATCAAGATATAAAACATTTCTAACACTCCAGAAGGGTGTCTTGTACCCCTTCCAGTTAATAATCCCCAGTAGAGGTAATCATGTTTCTGACTTAGATCACCATATTGTTTTTCTTGTTCTTAAAATTTATAGAGTTCTAATCATATGTCATATGCTATTTTATCTCTGGCCTCTGTCATTCATTGTTATGCCTATGAAATTTGTCTATATTATTGATTATAGTAATATTCTTTTTATTGTTTTCTACTGTTCCATTGTATGAATATTCCTACCACAATTGGTTTATTCATTCTCCTCTATGAGGCTTTATTTTTAGATGCTTTATTTTGTTCCATTGATTTGTTTGTCTGCCTTTATGCCAGTGCCACACTGTGTTACTTACTGTAACTTTATAGAATTCTTAAAATTAGGTAGTGTAAGTCCTCCAACTATGTTCTTCCTTTTCAAAATTGCACTCTTATAGGTCTTTTGTGATAGGTAAAAACTGAAAGGAGAACACTCAAGACCAAAGTGTAACAATGAGATAATATTTTGACACTTGGTGCAAGTGGGCTAAGATCTGAAGGATGTCGGCAGCATTAGGGAGGGAGCCAGTTCTATTTATGGCAGGCGGAAAAGCAGCTGCCTTTACATACAAGTCTTTCTCATCAGGGTGCCAAGGACATGAAGCTCATTATTGGGACTCTCTAGGTCAGCTCTTCTTATCAGGGGGTCAGAGGCTTGTGGTGTGAACATATTTCTTATGGGTTTGTAACTGGTACAGGTGCAAAGATGTGAAGAGCCTGCAGCATGCCTTCCTTATCTGATTTAGGACCACCTGTAACAGAATCTCACAGAATGGGTTTTTCAGATCTAAGATGGAGTTAGCTTGGCCGACCTAACATTCCTGACTATTTGTTTTATTATGTTTTGGGTATTGGGGCTTTGTTCTTATAAACTACTTCCTGCATGACTTTAGGGTGGCATGGAAACCTAAAGGGAAGCATTGTTAGGGTATGGATTGTATCTTGGGTGAGCTTGCAGGAGAAAAAGTTCTCCTAAGGATTTGTTAGTGATATTTGGTTAATAGGTGAAGGAGGCAATGAACAAATAGTAAAATAAGAAGAAAGGTTATTGTGGGTCCTATAAAAGGTAAGACCTAGGTTAGTTTTGGGAAGGTTGATTATACGGTTAACCAGATGGAGTCTTCTATCCCTTGTTGGCTGAACTTCCTGAGCCAGGCAGAATTTTCTAATTTTCTGGGTCCTCTCTTCAACCTGGACTATGGCATTGATGAAAAAGTAGCAAGAGGTGCTACCTAATGTGCAGGCTCTACCTTCTTTTGTTAGGACATAATCTGAGGCCATCCTATTATCTGCTATCATGCATGTTAGGGAATTTAGGGAGTGAGTTAATAGTTTAAAATTTTCTCATGTGTCCTGGTGGATACTGGCTATAGTTGTTGTTATAGTTTTTGTGGTGATTCTATTATATGTAACTTCTGCCAATCCTGCTCTACACATTAGGGTTGTAACACCTGCTATTATAGGGCCTATTGTTTTCTTAAGTAAACGTGAAAGTTTTTTATTTTGTTTTGGAAGGTATGTATCTATAGTTTCAGGAGGTGGCAAGGTATATCTTACTGCCCACATCCCTGCTATTTATGTCAGGTCTAAACATTGCTAAACAGCTATTTCTTTTTCTGGATTGTCATGAACATTAGGCTGGGAAGGAAACAGATCATCTTAGGTGTGGATGGGAGTAGTGAAGTGTCTTAAAGAGGGAGATTTTGTCACCAACTTAAATAATCAGCAGAAAGATATGGCCTATAGCAGCCAGTAGATGTGCTTTCTAAGACAGATTAGTTATGCAGACTAAAATGGGATAATGTGATCTAGTAGGACTTCGATGACTTCTAAGGCTTTCTCAGAAGTGGTTGGAAAGGCTTTGACTTATTTTGAAAAGGTATTTACTAATATTAATAAGTATTTGTGTCATTTATGTGTGGGCATATAAGTGAAATCAGTCTGCCAATCCTGGCAGGGGCTATAATCTGGCCTGATGGGTAGAAAATGAGGGAGGTCACAGGCCTTGGGGAAGAGACTATGTAGCAGGTTTTGTAGTTTCCTGTTATGGTGGTGAAGAGTTGGGAAAGATTTTTATAGGTGAGTATGGGCTTTAGGAATCGAATGAGAGGGTGATGCCCAATGTGAAATGAATTATGTAAGTGTTGGGGGCTTGGGGGTGCTTAATTTTTAGGTAGGATATACTGGCTGTCTGCCTTTATTGGTCACCAGCTGGGGACAGAATAAAAGTTACTGTTCGGTTGTTTCCCAGGAACACTGGCTGTGAAGCATTTCAGGAGTTAGGTGGGGGTGGATGGGGTGGTGAGTGTTGTTGTGACCATGCGATTTGGTTTCTAGCCTTCTCCTTCCCTATAAACAGGGGTAGTGTTTATATTGGGAAACAGAGATATAAGAGCATAGGTGTCTGTTCAGTTGGAGGGTAGGCAAGAATATGTTTTGTTTTTGCAAGCAAAAATAGGCTTTTGTGTCAGACATGAGCTAAGGTGAAATTAAGAAGAGGGTGGAAAAAATTGTAAATTTTCCAATTTTGTCCTCTTCTGTTACTTGAGACTGAAAAGTAATCGGCAAGTGATCTCTCAAGAGGGGAGATTGGTCCATTTGTTTGTGGGGGACAACCGAGTGTGTGGATTCAGGGAAAAGGTTTCTACATGTTAGGTCTAGGGTAAGAAAGAGGAGGAAAATAGCGAAGTTGGGGATGGGTTCTGAGAAGAAAGTGGGTTGTAAAAATAGTCTATTGGCAAGAGATGACAGAGTATAAGCTATCTGTTGGGATTGGAAAGTGTTGGATGGAAAATTGTAGTAAAGATTTGAAGGTAAGGTGTTCAGGAAGAGCCTAGGGCCAATGAGGGTCATGTAAAAGGGGGATGGGTTGAGGTTTGTGGTTTGATGTTACCATTCTAGAGATGAGATTTGCTGGGTAAGGGTGTGAGTAGATGTTTTCCAAAAAGCTCTGGAACATTTTTATTGTCCTGTTAGCTATAGTGGTGGGATAATTTCTTAAGCAGGGTGTCTTCTCAGTCAGAGAAGGAGGCTCCCTTCTTGTGGCAGGTTAAGTGTATGGTGGATGTGTTTTATATGTAACCAGGAACTGAAATGGCTTATCATTTAGATAGAGGTAATGAGGATTAGTTTAGTAAAAAATGATTGGGTTTAGTAAGTACTGAGGTATAACATCAGGGAAGTTTACAGGGGCTAAAGAGGGTATTAAGGTAAAGAAGAAGGCAGTTTTACCTAAAGAGTACAATCTTGTTATGAAAAATTCAAGAAATCTTCCCTGGAGGTAAAGGTTTTAGAGAAGTGTGAGAAGGTTTCTGACCAAGGAGGGTTAGAGATTATTACAGATAAAATTAAATTATATAAATGTCCCAAGGAGGGCATCTTGATGCCTTGTAGCCTGGCTGTTGTTGAGGTAGGGAAAGAGTTATCTGATTTGGGGTTAGGGGTTTTGGTGGAAGGCTTTGAGATACACCAAATTTCCTGGTTGAAGGGGGCCAGTCTGAAATAATGGGCTTGGTGACTCTTCTTGGCTGAGAGACAGGTTTCCACATGGCCAGTGCAGTTAGCTATCGTAAGTAGTTAACCAAGAAGGTGACTGTGGGAGGCTTGACCTCTTACAGAAAACATAAACTAATGTCTGGTGTCTTTCTGACTACTTTTTAGTAAAAAATAGAAGGGAAGAAATTAAGTTCTGAAATGTAGTGTAAATTAAAAGAATTCATTCGTTAAGAATTTTCCCAGCTACTGGAAAAGCTAGACACAGTAGTGCCAATTAGGAAATAAAAGTGGCTGGTGTTTTAAAAGTAAAAAGGGTCCTCACACCTTTCCCCACTTAAAAAAATTGACTCAAGATGGATAAAAGATTTAAATACAAGACATAAAATGATAAAAATCTTGGAAGCGTGGGGAAAACTCTTGGTGTCATACTGGGGACAGATTTTTATGAAGACTTCAACAGAAATCACAAGAACAACAAAAGTAATACAAATGGGACTTAAGCTGAAAATCTTCTGAATATCTAAGGACACAACAAGTAAGGCAAAAAGACAACCTTCAGAATGGGAAAAGAGACTTGCATGGTATGAATTTGATGAGTTGATAACTAGAGTCTACGGAGAACTCAAATTAATCAACAACAAAAAAAAGAGCAAACAATACCATCTATCACTGGGCAAGATACACGAACAGAACCTTCTATGAGAAAGAGAGACAATGGCTAACAAAAACATGAAAAAATGCTCATCGTCCCTGTTCATAAGAGAAATGCAAATCAAAACCACCCTGAGATATCACCTAACCCCCGTGAAAAGAGCCCACACTGCAAAGTCTCAAAGCTGCAGATGCTGGCATGGATGTGGAGAAAAGGAAACATTTTTACTCTGTTGGTGGGACTGTAAGCTAATACAGCCTCTTTGGAAGGAAGTATGGAGAATAATCAAGGAATTCAAAATAGACCTTCCATTTGATCCTATAATTCTACTACTACACATCTACCTACAAAAAAAAATTCATTTTATTGTAAGGACATTTACACTAGATTGTTTATCACAACTAAATTTATAATTGCCAAGATATGGGAACAACCTAGATGTCCATCAACCTAGGAATGGATTAACAAACTCTGGTATATGTATTCTGTGGAGTACTATTCATCTATTAACAAAGATGGAGACTTTACATCTTTTTTATTAACCTGGATGAAGCTGAAACACATTCTTCTTAGTAAAGTATCACAATAATGGAGAAGCAAGAATCTAGTGTACTCAATACTAAGATGAAGCCAGTAGATGATCTAATACATGCCCACGTAAGAGAAAAACTCAATTCAAAGTGGAGGGCAGGGCAACAAGGGAGTGGGGAGAGGGGAGGAGAGAGGGGGATGTGTTTGCTCCCTGTAGGGTATATGGCACACTTCTTGGGGGTGGGACACAATTATAAGAGGGATTCTGCCTAACAAATGCAAATATTATAACCTAATTCTTTGTATCCTCAAATTAACCTGAAACATTTTTTTTTTTTCTTTGAGACAGAGTCTTACTATGTTGCCCTTGGTAGAGTGCTATGGTGTCACAGCTTACAGCAACCTCAAACTCTTGGGTTTAAGCGATTCTTTTGCCTCAGCCTCCTAAGTAGCTGGGACTATAGGCTCCCGCCACAACGCCTAGCTATTTTTTTGTTGTTGTTGTTGTTGCAGTTGTCCTTGTTGTCTAGCAGGCCCTGGCCTGGCTCGAACCTGCCAACCTCCTTGTATGTGGCTGGCGCCCTACTCACTGAGCTACAGGCACCGAGCCCTGAAACAATTTTTTTAAAAAGTAAAAAGGGTCTTTTTTTTTTTTTGTCCTTTGGTTTCAAATGAGTGTCTGACCTTGGGTCTTTTGTTGAGTGCTGGTACCTTATCTTAAGGATACCCATAACTTAGTAACCATGGTTTTTAGCACACAAAAAGATAATTTAGAAAATGAACGTGTCCACCTGACCAGTGACCAAGCAAAGAATAGAATATTAATGGTAATCCAGAAAGCCGCCTTTAGGCTTCCACCTTCTCACTTCTTCTCAGAGGTAATTCTTATTATGGATTATCACACCAGACGTTAGTTTGACCACTTTTTCAACTCTCTATAAATAGAATCACAGATATGGACTATTTGTGCCGGGCTTCATTTGCTTAACATGTTCAGCTTTTTACTTACACCTTGTGCACTTTTGTGTGTGTAATGCTTTAATTAAAAAGTTAAAATTTACTAAAGGCAAAATACAAATGTCTACATACAATAACTAAGAAAATGCCATGAAGGCTACGTTAAACAGTTTGATGAGAATATTTCAGATTGTATATGAAACCAGCACATTGTACCC